>JAHIAM010005187.1:0-23081 GCA_021605205.1 Aegilops longissima
TATATTTTATAGAGACTTATATAACATTATAAAAACATCCCGTGTTATTAACTTATAAAAGTAAATGTTTAATGGAAAATCCTGGTTGTTTTTGACTCACGGAAAGGAAAATCCTGGTGATTGCGTACAAAAGCTTGCGAAGATTTTGAAGGACCAATTTAATAATACAGCTCATTTTATTTTGAGCAATAACTTCGCTAATTTCTTAATTATATATATATAATGTGCCTCTCCGGTTTATTCTTTGATATTAATTGCTCCTTCTAACATAACATTATATATATATACGAGCCCACCTAATACGTGTATTTCAAGGAAGTGCAAATGGGCTGGATTTTCTAGAAAATATAAATGGGCGATTGCGTGAAATTATTTGTTCACCCAGCCCAGCAAATGGTGTACATTCTAGAAAACATGGGTTAAATATATCACATTTTGCAGGCTAACATGTGGGCCAATAGGTGAAACCTACGAGGCGTTGTCAACTTGGTCACAAATGATTGTGTCCTCCACAGCCATTGGTTTATATCCAACAGCGGCATGCACCTTCAATCTCTCATCTTCTTCCTCCAGCGTCGGGTTATGCGCCGATGCAGCTATATCTCCCGTGTGAAGCACGACTTAGAGCATAACGCATTGAAAGCAATGTGCAAGTGAGGTAATCTTCACACAACCCATGTAATACATAAGGAAAGGGATACATAGGTTGGCTTACGATTCGCCACTTCTACGATACATAAATAAACATCCATCATTCCGATTACACTCAAGGTCCGACTACGGAACCAAAATAAAGAAGATACCCCAAAAGCTACACGGATCCCGATCGTCCCAAGCTGAGCTCCACTACTGCTCATCGGTGTGCCACGAGCGAAGATATGTGCAGCTCTATCGGATTTGTCGGCACATTGGTGGCTTTGCTGGTCTTGTTTTATTCTTTGTCGAAATGTCTTGTAGTCCGGGATTCGAGATTGATCGGGTCTTCGGTAGAAGGAACATCCTTAGTTGACCGTGAGCTTATAATGGGCTAAGTTAGGACACCCCTACGAGATATTATCTTTCGAGCCGTGCCATGATTTATGAGGCGATGGGAATTTGTTAATGTCGGTTGTAGAAAACCGAAGTTGACCTCTATTAAAATACACATCAACGCGTGTGTAACCATGATAGTCTCTTCTCGTGGTCAGGAAGTGAATCTGATGTTGGAGTTATGATTGGCGTAAGTAGTTCAGGATCACTTCTTGATCGATACTAGCTTCACGACCGTGCTTTGCTCCTCTTCGCTCTCTTTTGCGAATGTAGCCACCATATATGCTAGTAGCACAGCAGCTCCACCTTACAACTCTGTCCTTCCTATAAGCTTAAATAGTCTTGATCTCATGGGTGTGAGATTGCTGAGTCCCGTGACTCACAGATTCTACAAAACAGTTGCAGGTGCAGCGATGCGGTCAGGTGGCGAACCGAGCTCAAGTGGGAGTTCGATGAGGCGTGGTCGTTACTATGTGTCTTTTCGATGATCGATGGTGGAGCCAGTTGGGACGATCGGGGATCTGTGTAGCTTTGGGGTATCTTCTTTTATTTTGGTTCCGTGAGTCGGACCTTGAGTGTAATCTGAATGATGGATGTTTATTTATTCTTGTGAAGTGGCATTGTAAGCCAACTATGTATCTCTTTCCTTATGTATTACATGGGTTGTGTGAAGATTACCTCACTTGCGACATTGCTTTCAATGCGGTTATGCCTCTAAGTCGTGCTTGAGGCGTGGGAGATATAGCGCATCGAGCGTCTACAAGTTAGTGTCGAGCCTTCCCGACTTAGAGCCCCCTACTTGATTGTTCTTGGCGTTGTTGAGTCTAGAGCGGAAAAATGTTTTGAGTCTTAGGATTATATATATCGGAGTAGGATTCTTTTACTCCCCGGTCCCTTATGCTCTGGTGAGGTCTCCTAACGTAGAAGTTTTGACTCTTCTCTCTCAAATTTCACAAAAAAAATTTAGGATCAGCGGGTATCTTGGGATCGTTCCGATGGTTTGTGGCGAAACATTGTTCTTGGTGCCTCGACATTTAGGAGTTGTGTGGTAGTGTCTGGGAGTTGAGCTCCGGTGTTGTGCATACAATTTTTATCGTTGCGATTCGGAATACGAGTTTTACCGACATGAAATCTCTTTTGTGCAGTTGTTGGTGAGATAACCGAAATAACTTGATCTTTGTAGGCGAGCTCGGAAGTATTGCCATGACTTGTATAACGGTTGCTTTTTCAAGGTGAGGGTACGATTTAGAAGATTTCTTGGTTATGTGTTGACGGATGGATCGAGTGGATCTAGGTATTGTTAGTTTGGGTGATATATTTTGTGTCCCTGTATCCCCAACACAGATTGCATAACCATAAAGTTTAGGAGTTTATAGGTGGGAATTCTAGTAGCTTACGAGGATATCTTTCAAGCGGATGTATGATTTGAGATTGGGGTTCAACGCGTCTAGTGGTCCGCCCATTCACGGTGTCGATTCTGATGGTCGCGAGGCGTCTTAAAGAATCCTTGGCTATGCTGATTGGGGCGTCTTGTTTGTCATTAATGGCGTCCGTATACGTCGTGCCCATATGTAGGACCTACACGAACACTTTGGTGAAATCTCTATCATGTGTTTGTTCGGCTTATTCTAGAAGCCAATCTTTTGTGTTGTTTTCAGTTGTGATATTAGAGTTGTTTCAAAAGGCGGATGGTGATTTCATACCTTTATCTAAGTGGCTTCTCACCTTAATGGGCGTGTGATGATTAACTTTTGGAATTCATTAGTTCATCATAGTTGAATGTTTATTGTGAAGACTATATGTTGCAATTTCTATCCGTTGATTCAACTTGACTATTTGTCTATCAAGTGCTAACGGATGTCACCCTCTTGAGGATGGCTCCATGTAGCGTCGAAAATCCGGAGCAGCGATGATGGGAATCAGTCGAACCCTCCACCTCCACCTCTGCCTCCGGAGGCACTGGCAAGCTATCATGGCAGCCACCAATGCCAATGCTGAGATGATTTTGCAGCTCTTGCAGGCGTACTCAAGAGCAAGGCAGTCGAAATCAAGGTCAAAGGCAACAACCAGCCGCACTTTGCTACTCTCGATCGGTTCCTCGCTAATCGGCGAAGTCTTTCGGTTTACGTAGCCGAGGCCCGCGAGGCGCAGACGATTGGCTTGTGGACATCTGCAAACATTTTGATTGTAGCAATGTCAGACACGAGGACTTTGTCAAGTTTGCATCGTTTCAACTCAAGGATCAAGCTCTGAGTGGTGCCGACAATACAAAGATTCGGAGGAGGTCGTGTCATTACAGGATGAGTTCGCCCGAGATTTGAGCTCACCACATTCGAAAAGTGTTGTTGAGAGCAAGCTTGGGAGTTCCGCAATCTCAAGCAAGGCAACATATCGTGTATCAATACAATATCCAGTTCGAACTTCTTTCGCTTTGCTAAGCAAGGCGTCCACGATGAAAAGAGTATGATCTATCAATTGAGAGGTGGTGCGAGAGAAGATCTGCAATTAGCTCTTGTGCTTTTGAGCGAGAAAAGTATGATGAATTCTACAACATAGCCTTTGAAGCAAAGCTGCCCAGCTCAAATGTGAGGGCTTCTAAGAAGAAATCAGGGATGCAGATTCGGTCTTCTTCTTCCTCTCAAGTGGAAGCTAAGCACGAAGTTCTACCTTCCTCCTCCTCCGTTCCGTCGGCCTTATCGTGAGAGAAGAACTTCGGTGGCCGTGGATCTTCCACCCGCCCAACCAGACTATCGAACAAGTCTAATTCTCAAGCTCCAAGGTCGAATGCTCCTTACCACCGTCCGCTCTCGGAGGTGACTTGCAACAAATGTCGTGAGAAAAGTCACTATCACGAACAAGTGCTTCAACCAAAGCGCCTTCGCCTCCTCCTCCTGTGAAATCTTCAAGCAATGCAGTGGTCAAGCATAATCCAAAGCATGCCAAGGTCAATATAATGAATGCAGCTCAAGCGGAGGAATCTTACGATGTGATAATGGGTAATCTCTCGATTAATGATATTCACCAAAAGTCTTATTTGATCTTTGGTGCATCGCATTGTTTCATCTCAAGACCACTTGCATCTAAGCATGAGTTGGGTTATCAAAAATTGCCTAGTTCATTATCAATTGTGTCCCGGGTAAGCAAATGACAGCTAATAATTATGTCCGGATGTTTCTATCAAGATGGGCGATTATAGATTTACGGCTAAACCTATTGTCCTTGGTGACTCGGATATTGATCTTATTCTCGGGATGGGTGGCTTTATCGGCACAAAGCTTCGACTTGATTGTGCTGCGAGAAATCAATTGACTCACTCTTCTAATGATGTGATCATCTATACGCTCGTGATGAAACCATTCGGTTGTTTTCTCTCAATGAGAAGAAGCGAATTGGATGCTATCTCTCGATTCGGTCGTTTGTGAGTACCAAGATGTCTTTCGAAAGAGCTTCCGGTATGCCTCCTCATGGCCGATTGAGTTTGTTATCGATCTTGAGCACTGGCCTTTGAACCCGTTTGCAAGCGTCCATACAAGCTTGGACCTGATGAGCTGAAGCAATTGAAGAAGCATTTCGATGAACAAGAGCGTCTGGTTTGATCGGACGAGTTCATCTCCTTGGGGTTGTGGTGTTCTTTTTGTCCGGAAGAAGGATGGCACGGACCGACTTTCGCGTCGATTACCGTCCATTGAATAAGAAGACTATCAAGAACAAGTATCCACTTCCCAACATCAATGAGCTTTTGAGCAACTCAAAGGTGCTAAAGTGTTCTCAAGCTTGACCTTCGTATGGGTTATCATCAAATTCGCATTAAATGAACAAGATATTCCCAAGACGACATTGAGAACAAGCTTTGGTTCTTATGAATATACTATCATGTCTTTCGGCCTTGTCAATGCTCCTCCAACATTCTCTCGGATGATGAACTTCATCTTCAACCCCTACACCAATGAATTCGTTTTGGTATATCTTGATGATATTTTGGTCTTCTCCAAGAATAAGAAGGATCATGCCAAACATTTGCGATTGGTGCTAGACAAGCTTCGAGAGAGTATCAATTCTATGCTAAGTTCTCCAAATGTGAATTTTGGCTTGATGAAGTGCTTTATCTTGGTCATATCATCTCCATGAGGGCATCATTTATTAATCGAGAAGGTGTGCGCAATTGTGAATTGGGATCCTCCTCGGAATGTCAAGCAGCTCCACAGATTTTCTTGGTCTTGAAAGCTATTGCGAAGATTTGTTGAGAACTTCTCCAAGATTGCAAGCCTCTTTCCAACCTCCTCGAGAAGCATGTATGAAATATATACGGTCTCACAGAGTGTGACGTTGCTTTCAATACTCTCAAATAGAAACTTCGTCAATGCTCTGTCTTGACTCCTCTGATGAATCCAAGCCATTTGAAGTTTTACATGATGCTTCTCTTCAAGGTCTCGGTCTTGTGTTAATGCAAGAGAGAGAGGTTGTGGCTTATACCTCTCGTGTTTGAAGCCCAGAAAGAACTACCCCTCCACGATCTTGAGTTGGCGGCGATTGTCCATGCATTGATAACATGGAGACATCTCTTGTTGGGAAGGAAAGTGGACATTTTCACGATCACAAGAGTCTCAAGTATATCTTCCTCAACCCAACCTCAACCTCAGAGCAAACTTCGATGGGTCGAAATGATTCAAGAAGTACAACCCAAGTATTGAATATACTCAAAGGCGAGGCCAATGTGATTGCGAGATGCTTTGATCGGGAAGGAAACTACATGTAGCATTTTAATCCTCAAGCCCTTCCAACGGATCTCTGTGAAGCTTTCCATAAGATGAATCTTCAAGTTGTTCCTCAAGGCTTTCTTGCCAACCTCATAGTCTCTCCTACTTTGGAAGATCAGATTCGTGAGGCTCAACTTGGATACCATGGTGAAAAAGGTGAAGCGTGGTATCGACAAGGGCATTTCAAGTACAAGTGCTTCCATTGATGACAAAGATACTCTTTTCTTGAGGACGGATTGTGGTTCCAAAGGGTGATCTCACGAAGTCATTATGAGCAGAGGCTCACAATTCGCTTCTATCCATTCATCACGGAAATGCGAAGATGTACCATGACCTCAAGCAGTCATATTGGTGGACTCGAATGAGCGCGAAATTGCTCAATTAAATGAATGAATGTGATGTCTGCGAGAAGGTGAAAGCGAGAACACCAAAGACCAGCTGGTCTCCTCCAACCTCTTGCTATTCGGAATGGAAGTTTGATCATATCGAGATGGACTTCATTGACTGGATTTCCAAAAGTCCAAGTCGTGAAATGATGCTATCTTCGTTGTCATTGACAAGCTTACTAAAGTGGCTCATTTTCTTCCTATCAAAGAATCTATCCACGACCTTTCGGTTGGCAGAGCTATACACCTCGAGATTGTCTCCTTGCGGCATTCCACAAGTGATCTCTTGAGACCGTGGCAGCATCTTTACCTCCAAGTTTTGGGATTCTTTTTGAAGGCCATGAGCTTAATATTCGTTTCATTTGACTTTCCATCCTCAAACAAGTGGCCAAGTTGGCGAGAGTCAATCAAATCCTTGAAGATATGCTCGGGGCTTGTGTCATTTCTTTCGGTATGAAGTGGGAAGATTGTCTTCCATATCTGCGGTTCTCCTCAACAACAGCTTGCGAGTTGAGCAAGGCCCCATTGAAATTCTCTATGGCAGAAAGTGTCGTACTCCTCTCAATTGAGTGCAGAGGCAGTGAGCGCCAACTTCTTGGCAATGACTTGATCACGAAAGGAAGAAATGTACAAAGTCATTCGTTGAGAATCTCAAAGCAGCGCAATCGCGCCGGAAGAGCTATTATGATGATAAGCACCGTGATGTGGCTTTTGAAATCGGAGACCATGTCTACCTCTGCGTCTCTCAATGAAAGGCACTCATTAAACCCGGTATCAAAGGAAGCTTGCCCCTAGATCGTGGGTCCTTTCAAGATCATTGGCAAAAGCGATCTAGCCTATCAACGAGCTTCATCCAACTTTGCAAGCGTGCACGATGTGTTCCACGTGTCACTGACCATAAGTGCTTCAAGACTCTGAGCACTATCAACCAGAAGAAATTGACCTTCAAGAAGATCTCTCTTATCATGAGCACCCGTTGCTATTCTTGAAGAAGCCGAGCGCCAAGACTACGCAACAAGTCAATCAAATTCACTGAAAGTAAAGTGGTCACACCATTCCGACCCGAGAAGCCACACAGGGCCGAGGATCACCTCGGTTCAGAATATCCGGGAGTTCTTTCAGGTCCTAGATCTGGGGAGACGAGATCCTCTTAGCATGTGGTGGAGTGTTGTAACACCCCAGATGTAACTTTCCATATTTTGTAACTCCAACTCTTGCCATTTTCGGCATTGTGATATGATATTCCCTCCGTGGTTGGGTTTTCTTCATTTTGCATTTTGTCCATATCATGCATTTTATATCATGTCATCATCATGTATAGCTTTTTGCATACGTGTTAGATCTCATGATTCCGAGCATTTTTTTCCGTTACTTGGTTTGTCCGAGCCGGCACTATATCTCCTAGCGGCCCACTACGTTTTTAAATGAGTGAAAGTGCGTTATATCGACTAGAGGGGGTGAATAGGCGATTTTAGAATTTTACAAATTCTTCTTTGAGGAATTTTTGGTGAGAAATTCCTTAGCGAAGAAATACATGCAGCGGAATAAGTACTCGAAGTAAGCATAGCAGATTACAAGCATAGTCATCATGATGAAATGAAGACAATCACAGATCTGAGAAAGCGTAATCACGAGGATAACACAAGATGAAGACAAAGCAGTGAAGAAATTGAGCGAGGAAATTGAGAAAGTCTTGATCAAAGTCTTCAAACAGGATATGAACAAACACTCAACGATGTGATGAGAAATGAAAGGGTTGAGGAAATAGAACCAGTTAGGTTGGTGAAGACAATGATTTGGTAGACCAGTTCCAACTCTTTGTCTCGGTTATACGTCTGGTTGGGCGGATGAGTATTTAAACTCGAGGACACGCAGTCCGGACACCCGATCCTTGAGCCGCAGCCTCGGGACACCAAGTCCTCACCGTATTCTCCTTGAACTAAGGTCACATAGACCTCGTCCAATCACTCGTGGTAAGTCTTGATGACTTCCAAACCTTCACATACTTGGTCACTCGGCGATCCACAATTCCTCTTGGATGCTCTAGACCTTGGCGCCTAACCTGCTGGAAGAAGCACACGATCTTCAAAGGTAAAAGCGTCGGATCCATGAGGATCAATTTCTTGATGATGCTCAATCACTTTGGGTTTATTGGGGTTTGGTTTTGGGTTTTCCTCACTTGATGATTTTCGCTCAAAGTCCTCGGAGGATGGGTTGCTCTCAAATGACAAGTGTCAAGTTCTCTCGGGCAGCCAACCAACTAGTGGTTGTGAAGGCTATTTATAGCCTAGGGAGCAGCCCGCATGATAAGACATAAATGCCCTTCAATGATATGACCGTTAGGTGGATAAGATATTTGGGGACAGTGGCCTTGGCCTTAACATGAGTCGAGAAATTTGAACATCAAATTCCTCGGGGCTATCATGTTCCTCCTTGTGTGAGGCAATTACGCTTTGGCGAATTCCTAACTCCTCGATCAGAACAAATTCCTCGGCGACGAGAAGAGCGTCGTGTCATCCTTTGAAGAAATTGGTTGGCTGTAAGATTTCAAAAGCTTCACTCGAAGGGATTGGTAGGTGTAGGATTTTGAGTTGAGCATCAAATGGAAATTTTCCTTAGTATTTCCTCGACCCCCTTTGATGATCAGTGTTTCCTATGACTCAAGAAAGAAAAAATGAAACTCGAAAACAAAAGTCTTCACGCTTCATGTTCCTCAGCGAATACCAAGTCTTGAGGATCACACCAATTTCTTCACTTTCAAAGTCTTGAGAAAGTCTTGAGAATATCAAAGTCTTGATTGAAGAACTTCATTTTGAGAAATCGACTTTCTTTGTAATTATCAAACTCCTCATAGACTTATAGACCTGTGTACACTCACAGCGCATTAGTTACTTAACCTATAAGTCTTCAATACACCAAAATCACTAAGGGCACTAGATGCACTTACAATCTCCCCTTTTGGTGATTGATGACAACATAGATTAAGTTTTCAATGAGGATAAACATATGAAGTGTAAATCACGATAATGAGGATTTTGATTGCAAGATATGAAGAACTCCCCACGAAGATGTGCATAGTGAGGAATTTGCTTTTGAGGCAATGCACATTTGAAGAATTGAATCATGGAGATCTCCCCTATATCTTGTAATTCATACGCATTTGACATATAATATGAGGAATTTGCAGCATACATGAAGTGAATCATTGAATCTTATATAATTCATGCATTGACATATAATATGAGGATTTGAAATGCATGATGAAATATGGTGCTTGATGTTATGCAATTCATACATAAAAGTGTCGAGCCCAATGCATATGAGGAATTTGAAACTTTTCATGAGTATGAGCCAAATCGATTGAAGATTTTCAAGCGAGCTCATGAGGATCGAGCATAACAAATATCAAAACTACGTAGTCGAGCATAGAGCAAGCATAATGCATCAAAAGTATCAAAGCACCATCGGGTTTAAGATTACAACTCGATCCAATAAAGGTTTCGAAGAGCGAGAGTTGTAACTTAATAAAATACTGTATATAGACAAAAAGAGACCCGGCTTGAAGACTAACTCAAATTTCTCCCCCTTGTCATCGAATGACCAAAAGGATCGGCGAGGACTAACGCTCTTGAAGAATTTCAAGTTGAAGGCGGAGCGCCTTGACATTATCCGGGGTTGTTCGTTGAAGTAGGACCAGCAGCGATGTCTTCCAAATCTTCATTTTTCGCGATGTCGCGAGATGAAGAATAGGAGCTAGCCACCAAGGAAGGAACTTTGACCTTCTTGAATTTCTTGGAGGAGGTGCAGACCAGTCAAATTCTTCCTTGAGTCCCATTGATTGCAGTTCTTCTTCATTGTAGACATGTGAAAGAACAGCCAGTGCGCTTGAAGGTTTCATGAAGGTAGTAGTGGTTTTCTTCCTGCATTGTGAGTTGAGGTCATGTTGTAAAGAAGAGTACCAAGCGGCGTTTGACCCACTTATGATTGCGATCAACCTTCGATGAAGGCGAGGTAACTCACGATCAGTCATCACCACAGGTGCGATTCCTTGAGGACTTTGCTTGGCAGTGGTATTTCTTTGCGAGTCATGTGTGGCGAGTCATCATTGGTGGAGTAAGATCTTTGCTTTGCTGTCCATCCAATGGGCGAATGCCTTCATCTATCTGGCATTAGCCTTTCCTTTTCATCAGCTGAGGTAATTGGCCGTTTGAGGACTTCAATCGAAGCGGGTAGCTGCGATGGTTCAAAGTATGACCTTGTAATTGAGTGAAGATCTTGACTGATGAATCTCATAATCCAAGGTGCATAAGGCTTGACTCAAAAGGTGACATGGCAATGTTAGCGAGTCCTCATGAAGAAATCATGGAAATTGGAGGGAGCGCCATGGATGATGTTGAAAAGCATATTCTTCATGATGCCAGCGACTTCTTCATCGTTGAGTCGTGTGGCCCTTGATAGGACTCATAGTCTTCGTCAAAATCCGATAGACATTCGAGGCACATATAATAATTCCTTGGCGAGAATTTGGTTCTTAGGGCCTGCCTTGGCTTCAAAGGCTTCATCGACACTTGCATATAGTGATTTGAAAGTTCCTTTTCTTCATAGATCTGACGTGCACCATCAAGCGGAGGAGTGAGTAGAAGACGCAAGCAATTCACTTCTTGGTGCCTTGTAGTAGAGTATTTTCGGTCATCAATCTAAGACCCATGAATTAAATCTTGACGTCTCCGGTGATGTGCGAGTTTGCATAAGCGAAGAATTAGCTCTTCGTTCCAATCCACGAGATATCGGTCACGAAATTTAGAATCTGCGTCGTGAAGAACACGGAGGGCTGGCTCAAAGCACTGGCGGCGACTCCATATCCACATGAGGAATATGAGCATGATCGAAGATTTTGTCCTTGTTGAAAACAAAGAGGAATAGAAGTTGGCTGACTGGCAGTCGAAGCGCCTCTTCCTAATCTGACGAGAATCATATGGATTATATTGATTGAAGAACACGTGCTCGGCAAAAGTCTTCAGCCTTGAACTTTTGCTTGGTTGAAACGGATTCTTTTGCTTGAGCGGAGGGTGTCGATGAGTTGCATCACCACCTCGGAGAATCGTAAGTTCAGGTTCTTGACTGAGAATTTCTTGTTCCTCAACAGGAGCGATCGAGGATTAGCAGCGATCAGGTTTCATCGGCACTAGTGGCTGGAATTTCTTCATGCCGAGACCAGTGGGTTGATTTTCTTGAGTCTATTTGGACTGATGCATGCGGGAGGTGAGAACTTGTTGGGCGGGGTGAAGAGAGGAGTATTGGGATCTGACTTTCCCAAAAGTCATCATTGATCAACGGAGTGGTGCATCAATATCCACATCTTCATTTTCAATTTCCTCGATGCCAGCTTGAGAATTTCATAGATGCGATGAGGAAATAAGCGGGGTTGAAGGATTGCTTCCACTTCAATTTCTTCATCAATTTTCTCACGATGAAGCGGGAGATTGATGTTCTTCATCAGATCGATTGGGATCTCATATTCTTCTCCAAAGGAACTACTTCCTTTGATGGTATGGAGAAAATGGAATAGCATCAATTGGGTTTTCAATGGAGCTGGTCATTGGCTTCATTTTCTTGCGGCGAAGAATCAGCGCGGTGATGCTTTCCTTTTCTTCTGACAGCTCGTTCTGCAGCCTTGGTTTCTTCACATCGAAGCGGATGGAAGAATTGGAGTTGGAGTTAGCGCTGGAGGAGCTGAGGAATTTGGTGCGAGGTTCTTGAGGAGCAAGCGGTCTGCAGTTCCCTGTCTTGACAATTTCTTGAGCGCACCACTAGTGGGTGCCACAGCAATTTCTTCGGCGGCTGGGATGGGATCATCAGCCCTGGAATCAACATTTTCTTGAGCAGGCTGAGCGGAGGCTTCAGCTGAGGAATTCAAGTTGCACAGGTGTGAGCAACACTTGTGATTTTCTTCGTCAGGATTAGTGAATCTGGTCTTGACTCCTTGCCAATCAGCATAGTATGTGTCGAAGTTCTTGCTGAGGTTTTGAATTTCAGTTTGGATTTTGAGGAGTTCCTCAGGTGTCATCTTGACAACGTTTTTCTTCAGGAACTTCTCCTTCCTGTATTGAGCCTTTTTGATTTCCCTCGCCTTCTCAAACTTCCATTTTCTTGACGATGAAGTGAGTCAAGATGCATGACTTTGACCATGTGTCAAAGGAAGATCGAGCGAGAGGGTATTGGGATCATTGTGCGAGTCAATGAAGTCGAGGACTTTCTTGGATCGATAGCGATGTGCAGATGTACCCTTGGCTCTAAGCGGCTAACTTGGCGGTCTCGATGATTTCTTCAAGTTCTTCATCGGATGCCTCATCATCGGATGCACATGGACTACAAGCTGTTTCTTCCTTGGGCTGGGCGAGGACCACGTCCAGTGTTGCTTTTGTCTTCAGTAGTCGGGCGGATGAAGAATGGGGAGGCAGGTGAGGAACTTGCGAAGATGCTGAGGCAATTGAAAACCAGCAGTCCTTTGACATGTAGCTAGGTGCACAGGGCGAAGGTTTGGGCCGGAGCGATTGAGGACTTTGGTGGAGCGGCAGCGGTGTGAGAATTTGCTTGGAGGTGCTGCTGAGGAACTTGGCGTGAGGAGCACGGATGATGAAGCACTTGGCTTATGAGCAGGCTTCTTTTGCATTGATTTCCTCGGTTTGACCGAGACCTCGATGGCGATGTGACTTAGCGGAATCCTCATTGAATTTCTTCACTGCTTCCTTTGCTTGCTTTGCCAACTTTGCTTGGCGTTTAGCCCATTCATCGGAAAGTCCTCACGCGTTTGATGCTAGTGGGATCAGCTATTTGGCGGTGCCAAAGGGCTCTTGGGCATGGAGGATTCAAGCGAATTTCTTCATGTACTTAGGAGTTACATATCTGTATTCCTTCCATTCCGTGCCCATCTCCGTTCAATCTTACGAATCGCACCTTGCGTTGATTTTTCTTTCTTCATCCGGTGCAATAGTCAGCATATATTTCCTCGAGGATTTCAAGCGCTGTCATAACCTCAGGTTTCTTTCCTCCCTTCTGCGGCTTCTTACCATCTGCCATTTTCTTGGTGAGAAATTGAACAATTGAGTTCTCTGAAGAAGTGTGCAGTTTTCTTGAGGAGCGCTGCAAATGAGTTAAGTTGATGAGAACCTAGGGATTCAGCAGCGGACATTTGTACCTGTGAGCAGAGTATAGGTGCGAGGAATTTGAAGGGTCATATCTCGTTCTCGGAAGGTTTTCAAAAGAACAAGTTTGAGAGATTTTGACGGATGAGCCTTGAAGAATTTCACTAAGCGTTCTTTGTCTTAGGTTCGAGTTGTATAGATCGAGGATCCACACAATTGAGGAATCTTGAAGAAAATCATTGCTTAGAGAAGCGAGTCAAGAGATTTGAGGTGTTCATATGTGTGAGAATTTGAAGAATAAACACCTTTGAAGAATTTGAAGAAGATTTGAGAATCAAGCGAGTAATAAAAGTAACTTTTAATTTACGAAGTGAAGAACCACGACGAACTGAGATGAGCAGTTGGGAAGTTAAATCGTTCAGATCTTCCACGCCTAACTTGGCGAGAGGAAATCAGCTACTGGCGGCGGCGAGTGAAGATTTTCCACGGTCGGTAGCAATCGTCGGCGAAGAGTCAAAGCGATGAAGCTTTTCCTCACGGCTGACGATGGAGTAAGCGGCTGCGCTAGGGTTTGAGGAGCTCGGCGGGAGAGAGAGTCGGCGAAGTATAAGGTGAGGAAGGAGAGGGGTATTTATAGAACCGGTGAAAAGCGGATCGTCAGAAGATTTAGAGACGAGCATGCCCTGACGCTTCCTTCTCACGACATGTGTCACCTACGTCTTGTGTAGTGGAGATGCGTGTGCGATCGTGGGTGAATATAATAATGCATCGTGGGATGCGGAGAGCAGGTTAATGGCGGTAAAAAGCGAAGGTTTGAATAAGATTCGTTTTAAAAGTTCGTTGCAATTTCTTCATTTGTCAAGGACATGAAAAAGAATTTGAGCGAGTTTCAAAGTAAACGCACATGAAGAATTTGTGAATGGATTGGGTTGAGTATAGCATAGAGAGAAGGTCGATCACATTCACTTAGCGAAGCGACTTGAAGAAATAGCCATAAGTGACTCTGTAGAGGACATAAATCCATATATATATATATATATATATATATATATATATATATATATATATATATATATATATATATATATATATATATATATATATATATATATATATAGCCATATGAAGAAACTGAGAAGCAGTGAAGATTTTGCAAAGTTGAAGAATTTGAAAAGCGAAGAATTTCAAAAGCGAGGAAAAACTCAAATTGAAGATTTTCAACTTTGGTGGTGGCGTAACCCACCGTATAAGAATGATGATTTCAGACACAGCGTACAATTGTCGTGGGTTACGAGAATCAAATTCTTCATTAATTTCTTCACACTTAGAGTGTTATTCTTCATTGATTGAAGAAAACGTTTCTTCATGTGTTGCACATCTAAGTCATCAATTTTGCATAAGTGTTAGGATGTGTGCCTTTTCAAAGAACATTAAGATATTTAGCTCACACACACGCAACTAAATCTCTTCTCATCCAAGGGCTTAGTGAAGATATCAGCTAGCTGTTCTTGGTCTTCACGTGCTTTCGATGGAGATGTCGCCCTTCAACACATGATCACGAAGAAAATGATGGCGAATTTGAATGTGCTTTGTCTTGAGTGCTGAAGCTGGGTTGTGAGCAATCTTGATGGCACTCTCATTGTCACAATAGAGGCACATTCTTCACGTTGATGCCGTAGTCCTTGAGGTTTGCTTCATCCATAGTAATTGGGCACAACACGAGCCGGCAGCAATGTATTCAGCTTCCGCGATGGGCGGTGATACACAGTTCTGTTTCTTGAGGACCAACGGACCAAAGATCGTCAGAAATGACAAGTACCAGATGTTGACTTGCGGTCCACGATCAGACATAGTCAGTCGGAATATCAATGAGATCAAAAGTAGAGCCCTTGGGGTACCATAATCCTAGTGTTGGTGTGTGAGCTAGATATCGAAGAATATGCTTCACTGGCCTTATGGTGTGATTCCTTGGTTGTAGCTTGAAATCGGGCACATGCAAACACTAAGCATTATATCTGGCCTAGATGCACATAAGTACAATAAAGAACCAATCATGGGCGGTATACCTTGTGATCGAAGTCAATACCATTTTCATCGATTGCATAGATGGCCATTTGTGGGCATAGAATTTTGACACCTTTGCAATCTTGCATGCGAATTTCTTGGGACATCTTTGAGTATTTCTCTGAGATATGAATATGCCATTGTGTTGTTGTGAATTTGAAGACCTAAGAAGAATTTCAACTCTCCATCATAGACATTTGATATTCTTCACTCATCATATAGGCAAATTCATCACTATAACGTTGGTCGGTGCCTGATAAAGATAATATCATCAACATATATTTGGCACACAAACAGTTCACCATCATAAGATTTAGTAAAGAGAGTAGGGTCGAGTGAACGGGTGTGAAGCCATTCTTCACGAAGAATTCCTTCAATGTATCATACCATGCTTGAGGGCTTGCTTGAGCCATAGAGGCCTTATTTAGTCTGAAGACTTTGTCGAGTTCTTTGGATCTTCAAAACACAGGGGTTGAGCAACATATACTTCTTCCTCAAGCTTACCATTGAGGAATGCACTTTTCACATCCATTTGATATAAAGTGATATTGTGATGGTTAGCATAAGCGAGTAATATCTTGAATAGACTCAAGTCTAGCAACAGTGCAAAAGTTTCATCGAAATCAATTCCTTCACCTGCGTGTAGCCTTGAGCTACTAGTGGTGCCTTATTCCTCACCACAAGACCATTTTCATCTTGCTTGTTGCGATAGATCCACTTTGTGCCAATGATATTATGCTTGCGAGGATCGGGCGTTTGACCAGGTTCCGGGCGTTGTTGAGCTCGAGGCTGATGTAATTCTTCTTGCATGGCTGAATCCTCCGGCTCGATGCTTCATCTACCTTAGTGGGCTCGTGATAGAGACAAAAGCATAGTGCCCACAAAAGTTAGATAAATGTGAAGCTTTTGGCGAGTGAGAGGACTGGCGCTTCAATGTCATCGATGATCTTGTCAACTTGCACTTCTTTGCAGCGAGGATGAGCTAGTTGTCTTGAGGTTTGATCATTTTCCTCGGCACCATTTTCTTGACATTATCTTGGTGCATCATTCGGCGTTCTTGGCGTCTGAGGAATGAATTCTTGACAGTTTCTTGATGGGGATGACATCCTCGGTTGCCTTGAACTGATAGAATCCTCGGTGCTGGTTAGTCTAACAAGAAGGTAGGTGCTCTCTTTGCGAGCCATTAGTTTCATCGAACCGCACATCTGATGTCAACAATCTTGTGAAGTCACGATGTTGAAGACTACTGTAGGTGTCGCGAGTCCTTTCGTAACCAAGCATAAAACCTTCATGTGCTTTCGGTGCAAATTTAGAGTTGTGGTGAGGATCTCTAATCAGCATTTAGCACGAAGACTTTGAAATAACACATTAGGTTTCTTGTCGTGAGGAGTTCATAGGCGGTCTTTTTGAAGAATTTGTGAAGATATACTCTGTTGATGATGTGGCAGCGATTGTCAATTGCTTCAATCGAAAGCGACTAGGCGTTTGTATTCATCAAGCATAGTCTGAACCATCTCAACGAGTTCTATTCTTGCGCTCCACGCGCCATTTCTTTGAGGAGTATAGGGCAGATAACTCATGAGTAATACCAAGTTCATCAAGATAATCATCAAGACCGAATTCTTGAACTCAGTTCCATTGTCACTCTGATGTGCTTGATCTTCACACCAAAGTTGGTTTGAAGCCCTCGAGGAAAATCGTTTGAAGATTTCACTGCACTTGATTTTATAGTAACAATGTGTACCCATGTATGTGAGTAATCATCAACAATAACAAAGCCATATAGATGCTTCATTAGCAATGACTGAGTAATGATTGGGACCAAAGGGTCCATGTGAAGCAATTGAAGGGGCGAGTAGTGGTCATGATAGTCTTTGGATGCTTGGCCTTGGTCATTTTCCAGCTTCACGGGCTCGCATAAGTGATCCTTGAGGAATTTGACATTCTCAATGCCAATGACATTCTTCTTCTTATGGCGTGTGCAAATTCCTCATGCTGTGCGTGACCAAGTCGTCGATGCCATAGCCAACCATACGAAGCTTTTGCAAGTAGGCACACGGCTGGTTGTGGACACTGTAGAAAGTCAACAATATACAAGTCTCCTCTCCTAAAGCCTTGAAGACTTTGGAATTGTCGACTTCCATAATCACAAACACAGATACTTGCCAAAGATAACAACCATATCAAGATCACAAAGCATTGAGGCTGACATGAGGTTATATCCTAAAGACTCAACAAGCATGACTTTGTCCATGTGCATGTCCTTAGAGATAGCAACCTTACAAGTCCCAATACGACTTTTGCCTTTGTCGGCCAAAGATGATATGCTTGAGATGTGGCGGTGATAAGGAGCATCCATCAATAGATTCTTGTCACCGGTCATGTGATTTGTACATCCACTATCGAGAACCCTCGGTGGCTTTGGGTTGATCATCCTGCGGATGAATTAGTACAACTTACGATCTCATATACTTCATCGGTGAAGAATATGATATCAAGTTCATCGGATGAATTTCATCGATCGATTATTCAGATAAGCGATATGAGGGCGTGTGAAATGAAAGTTCATTTCATCATGATTAGCTTCGTCCTTCGGGCATTTTGCCGGGCCCCGACAAATTCTTGAGGCGTTAAGGCGCGTCTGGAGCTGACCCTCGGAAGAGATTAGTTCTTTTCTTCACCACCCACATCTGAAGGGTGGCAAAGTTCATCATTCTGCGAGCACCATATGAGAATGGTGGCATAGAGGCCAAACCATTTCGTTTCACATAAGAGGGGTTAGGGTAAGCATATGAATAAGCGAGAGAAATTCTTGAGGACTTATGAACATATTGGTTTGAAGAATAATGCACATATTCATAGCCCTTAGCTCTACCTGCGAAGGGAGTTATTATACGATGATAATCATATGAGGACTTTGATCCTTTTGAGAATTTGATCCACGTGAGAATTTGGTCCGTATGAGGACTTGGATCCATATGAAGAATTTTGTCCATATGAAGAATTTGATCGGGGTTCCTTTTCTTCACGGTGGTGTCATGAGGACATTCACTGAAGACTTTCAAAACCTTTGCTTGGGAACAGATTTTCTTCATGGGGAACCGTTCTGCGATTAGTGCCAACATATCTAGCAAATACTTCACCATTCTGATTTTGAACAGTTTATAGTTTGAGTCAAATGACTCATCATCGAGAATGAAATTCACATGTAAAACCAGATAAGGTAGATGGATCAGCTGGAGGTCCTTTTGCAGCAACCCATGAGGTTTTGGGATCTGCTCGGGCTTCGATCGTTCCATCGGCATTGAGTTTCCTCTCAAAGCAATACCCTCTTTCCTAGGGTTCTGTTGAGGATCTGCTTTTTAAGCACATCACAAAAGTCGATGCCCTTTGAGGCTTTTGTACATGCTGTCATGTACAATTCCTTCATCTGCATCGTCGATTGATACTAGCAATGTCCTCGGATGAGAATTAGTGATAGAGAGGCAGGTGAAGAATTTGTAACAGTTGAAGCATTTGAACATTGGTGAAGAATTAGCGATTCACGTTCAATGCACTTTAAGCATGGAGGAACAAATTCTTCTTGAAGCGCTGATTTGTTGAGCAAGTAATGAATCGCGCTCCTTACGAAGATCTTCATAACTTCGCTCTTAGCTTCTCAAGATCTTGCTTTCTTTGAAGAAATTCATAAGAAAGTTTCTCATGATCGAGATAAGAAGTGTTATGATGACCTTGAAAGCTGTCAAGCCTAGGTGAACTTTCGAAGATTTTGATCAGGGCTTGAGTGCGATCCATTCTTCACCTAACATATCATCACTCTTATCTAGCATGTTTTGAACCTTTTCAAAAGCCCTTTGTTGTTTATAGCAATCTTAGCAAGTTTAGAGTAGCTGGGCTTGAGATCCTCATCAGATTCATTTTCACTAGATTAGGAGGAGGTGAAATTGAGTACCTTGGCACCTTTTGCCATGAAGCAATAGGTGGGGCGTAGTCATCATTTTCCTCATCGGGCTTGTCGGTGAGTCGGTTTCTTGAGTGTTGAAGATGGACTTGCTAACATAAGCGATAGCAAAGGCGGACTAGCCACACAGATTGATTCTTGGACTCCTCCTCTTCCTCATTTTCCTGATTCAGCTTGAGTCCATTTCCTTGCCAATGAATGCGAGCCTTTTTTGGAGCTGCTCTTCTTGTGAGAAGAAGGCTTTGAGGATTTTGATGATGAAGATTTTGATGATTTCTTCTTCTTCTTCACGTCATCAGGCTGTAATCCTTGTGTTTCTTCTTTCTTAATTCCTTTTCCCACGAGGACAATCTTGGATATAGTGACCAGGTTTCTTGCATTTGTGGCAAAGTCTTAAGCTTATAGTCACTAGATGAGGAATCACTTGCTTCTTGAGGATTTTCCAAGCGACCACGTCTTGTGAATTTCTGGAATTTCTTCACGGCGGTGCTAGCTCTGGCCAAATTCTTGAGATCTCCAAGGCTACTACGAGTCTTCACTCTGATTGATTCAGCCTTGGCCTTGAGACACGTGTTTTCCATAGCGAACCATAGAGATCTCTCTTTTGACAAAATGGAACTTCGTGAGTGTTAGCCTTTTCGAGGATATCAGCGGGATCAAGACTTGTAATCAGCTCGTTCTTGTATCATCGATGCGGAGTATCAAATGAGGAATCAGCGATCTTAGCAATTTCTTCACCACCTCATGGTCGGTGATGTCGGTAGCACCAGTGCTTGAAGCTCATTTGAGATGTCGGTGAAAGCGATCGAAGGTTTGTTGAACATTTTAGTTGTCGAGTCTTTTGAAGCGGTTGAAGAGATTCGAAGAACATCAACTCGAGAGTCACGCTGAGTTGAAACACCTTCATTACTTTGGACGACTTTGTCCCAAATGAGTTTAGCGATTCCAAGCACTCACTCTTCCATATTGACCTTTGCTCAGATGGACATATGATATTCTTAAAGGAGAATCGGTTGCTTGAATCTCTTCACATCAGCATCATTCGGAGAAGGTGTGGTGAGGAAACACCTTTTGTCACAACATACGAGATCGTTGTCAATTGCTTCAAGATGCATTAGCATTTTGTTCTTCGATGGGGGTAGTCCGTCCCATCGAAGGTAGGACACCTGCTGAGACCTTGATCATACTGCGGTCGACATAACTAAAACTCCGGTGGTTAAACCAAAATCACCGAGAACAAGGGAGTACCTTGCTCGATACCAATTGAAAGTCGTTATATCGACTAGAGGTGAATAGGCGATTTTAGAATTTTACAAATTCTTCAGAGGAATTTGCTGGTGAGAAATTCCTTAGCGAAGAAATACATGCAGCGGAATAAGTACTCGAAGTAAGCATAGCAGATTACAGGCATAGTCATCATGATGAAATGAAGACAATCACAGTACGAGAAAGCGTAATCACGAGGATAACACAAGATGAAGACAAGCGGTGAAGAAATTGGGCGGGAAATTGAGAAAGTCTTGATCAAAGTCTTCAAACACAGATATGAACAAACACTCAACACGTAATGAGAAATGAAAGGGTTGAGGAAATAGAACCGATTAGGTTGGTGAAGACAATGATTTGGTAGACCAGGTTCCAGCTGCTATTTCGGTTATCACGTCAGTTGGAGGCGGTGAGTATTTAAACTTCGAGGACACGCAGTCCGGACACCCGATCCTTGAGCCGCCTGACTCGGGACACCAAGTCCTCACCGTATTCTCCTTGAACTAAGGTCCATGAGACCTCGTCCAATCACTCGTGGTAAGTCTTGATGACTTCCAAACCTTCACATACTTGGTCACTCGGCGATCCACAATTCCTCTTGGATGCTCTAGACCTTGGCTAACTAACCGTGCGGAAGAAGCCACAGTCTTCAAAGGTAAAAGCGTCGGATCCACGAGGATCAATTTCTTGATGATGCTCAATCACTTTGGGTTTTGTTAGGGTTTGGTTTTGGGTTTTCCTCACTTGATGATTTTCGCTCAAAGTCCTCGGAGGATGGGTTGCTCTCAAATGACAAGTGTCAAGTTCTCTCGGGCAGCCAACCAACTAGTGGTTGTAAGGACGGCTATTTATAGCCTAGGGAGCAGCCCGACATGATAAGACATAAATGCCCTTCAATGATATGACCGTTAGGTGGATAAGATATTTGGGACAGGTGGCGCGCAGCATAGCAGCAGTCGAGAATTTGAACATCAAATTCCTCGGGGCTATCATGTTCCTCCTTGTGTAGGCAATTCATGCCTTTGGCGAATTCCTAACTCCTCGATCGAGAACAAATTCCTCGGTGACGGAAAAGCTTCGTCTACATCCTTTGAAGAAATTGAGTGAAGCTGTATGAGATTTCAAAAGCTTCTTTCGAAGGGATTGGTAGGTGTAGGATTTTGAGTTGAGCATCAAATGGAAATTTTCCTTAGTATTTCCTCGACCCCCTTTAACGATGCGGTGTTTCCTATGACTCAAGAAAAGAAAATGAAACTACGAAAACAAAAGTCTTCACGCTTCATGTTCCTCAGCCCGAATACCAAGTCTTGAGATCACACAATTTCTTCACTTTCAAAGTCTTGAAAGTCTTGAATATCAAAGTCTTGAGTTGAAGAACTTCATTTTTAGAATTCGACTTTTCTGTAATTATCAAACTCCTCATAGACTTATAGACCTGTGTACACTCACAAGCGCATTAGTTACTTAACCTATAAGTCTTCAATACACCAAAATCACTAAGGGCACTAGATGCACTTACGGTGGCCCGGTACTAAACTTTCTCGGAATGGACCGAGGTTTGTCAAGTGGCCTTGATATCTGGCGGAAGACCCTTAGGTGAAGTTTCGGGTCATTTGGGCCTCGTTTGAGTACTCAGCAGTTAACCGCACTCGCAAAGAGCCTCTTTTAAATTGCAGTAGTACACCCTTAAAAAATAGTCCAATAACCCATCTAAGTCCTTCCATGCTCTCGATCGTTCGATCCACGATCGTGTGGGTAGTAGCTACACCTCATTTGGACTCTCCTAGCTCCCTCTATGCCTATTTAAGCACCTCCCCCATTCCAAATGCGGTACAACCCTAGCCTTCCCCTACCTCGCTTGGGACCGTCACGCCGCCGTCGGGGCGAAACCAGCGCGCCGCCTCGTAATCCGGCCTTGCCCGCGTGGCACTTGCCTCCCTCGCGCTTGTGACCTGCGACCCACCAGTCAGCCCGCCCGGCTTAGGTCGCGCGCCGCCACCTCCATGGCGCCCGAGGCCTCATGCCGCGCCGCCTTCGCCTCCTCCGCCACCCGGCCCGCCTCCTCTCCTCCTCGGCCTCGCCGGGGAAACTCTGCAGCAGCCTTGCCCGCCCGCCCGCTCTCGATCCGGCCTCGTCCGGATCTGAAGGCTCACTGAGGTTGACTTTCTCTTCCCCATTTCCTCCAAGTATTTTGTTTGGGTGATTATTTAGATGGCATTTTCAACGCATCATAAATTTGCATCTGTAGCTCCGTTTTGATGCGTGTAATATGTCAAAAGCGTTAGTCTCGAAGAGTAGATCATTTTATCTCATTAAATCATTTTCATTTGAGATCATCTTGATGCTCGAAATGCTGTTAGAAGAGGGCTATGTGATGTTAGTTTACATTTTCTTATGAACATGCACTTTATTAATTTTGCTATGATTGATGTGTGCACCCTATGAATTTGGAGTCCTACATGTGTTTTGTAAT
>JAHIAM010005188.1:0-38521 GCA_021605205.1 Aegilops longissima
TTTCTTGTCCGTCGCCGTGCTATACTATAGGGCCGTGATCACTCGGGAGTTGATCACGGGTATATACTATACTTATACATGATACATATGCGACTAAAAGTCGAATCGGTGATGGAGCACCATGAGTGGATCTTTGTGGCGGGAGGCGGCAGGGCAGGTTGAGACCGCCTAGGAGAGAGGTGGGCTGGCCTGTTGGCGTTCGCGGTTATAACTGCGCTTGAGGTCTTGGTATTTGATGCGGGTTGGCTCTGAGCTTATCGCACTAACCATCTCTGCGGGAGTAGTTATGGGTATCCGGCGTCGTGGTATCGGCGAAGCTTGAGGCGTCGGCTGGCAGGAGGCCTTGGCGCCCGGATTGGTGGGCGCTTGCTTGGCTGGGTGCGCTTCCGGCCTCCCTACATAGCGTGCGCTTGGTGTGCTCGGGCGATGGGCCCGGACCCTGCGGCGCTTAGGTTTGAACCGGCGTCTTGGCCTCTCTGTTGAGCCTAGGTGGGGCTGCGGCGTGTTGATCTTCAGCGGCGGGCATGACCGAGAAAGTGTGTCCGGCCAAATGGGATCAAGCGTCTTTGGGTAAGATGGTGCACCCTGCGGTGATTAATCTATTGGATACCGTGATCTTGATAGCAGGGGCGACTTGGAGTTGTACCTTGAGCTTATGACAACTAGAACCGAATACTTGATAAAACACACCCTTCCAAGTGCGGATACAACGGTGGTCGCTCTCGCTCGGGGTTATGGCGGGGATTGCGGGTAGGATTATTGCTATATGATGTTACTTGGAGGACTTCGTTGTCCTCTTACATGCATTGCAAGACCGGTGTCGAAGCGTAGTCTTCGTTAAGACTAACTATCCCCTCTTATTACGGCATCTGCGGATTCGGTCCTTGATATGGCCCTTTACATATATCCATGCATATGTAGTGTAGTTCCTTGCTTCTTGAGTACTTTGGATGAGTACTCACGGTTGCCTTGTTCCCCTTTTCCCCCTACCTCTACTCGATTGCTGCAATCGAGGCGATGGAGCCAGGGGCGAGCGCCACCGCCTCGGCGACTACTACTCGGAGTGCCTACTACTACGTGCAGCCGGCGGCGACCGGGGAGTGACCTAGGAGGATCCCGGGAGGAGGCCTGCTCCTCTTCGTCTGTATCAGTTTGTGCTAGCCATCTTATGGCACCTTGTTTAACTTATGCGTACTCGAGATATTGTTGCTTCCGTGACTTCGTCTATGATCGAGCACTTGTATTCGAGCCCTCGGGCCCTGGCTTGTATTATGATGCTTGTATGACTTATTTTATTTGTAGAGTTGTGTTGTGATATCTTCCGTGAGTCCTTGATCTTGATCGTACATTTGCGTGCATGATTGAGTGTCACGATTGAATCGAAGCGTCACACTCTCGATGTTCTCTCGAGACTTTGTGCTCATCACTTTTGCTATTCGACCACCGATAAATCCGTATGGATAACTACTTACACTTGCCATTCATCGATCATCCCCATTGATCTTGTTATTACAAGATACCTCGAAGTTTTCTCTATTGTTAGAGAATACTTTGTGCCTCTTGCCCTAGCAGTTCCTTACTACATGAATACCCTTCAAATAAATACTGCGCACTTTCGGTATCGCTCATCCTGTTGTTCAGGTGTTACACAAAATTCTTCAAAATACTATTCGATCTTCGAGAATCCTCTGGAGCCTTTGGCTCTTGAAATCCTTGCTTGCTTGCATTATGGTTAATCCCATAAGTCTCGTAGTCATATTGACATCCCTTGTCATTATCATTTTGGTCTGTTGACTCAATATGTTTCTGAATACCATAATCATCATTGATTCTTATAAATTACCTTTACGGCTGAGCTGCCATTCTTTTAACTGGAATTGGTTCTCGACCAATCCTATTGCCGTTGATTGTACCCTAAGGCTATTCAACTTATCCACCCCTAATCGAGCATTGCTTGATCCCTTGAGTTAAATCATAATTCCTTTGCATCGACAATTGAGTTAGTCGGTTGTTTCTATAATTTGATCTCCTTGCATTCTTCTTCCTCTAGTTAATCTTGATGCTCACGTCGGACCCTTGTGGACCATCGGGACCATTATTGGATTTCACCCGTCGGCATCCTTCATATTCAATAACTTTGTAGGCCTTCCCGATACATAATGCCTTTGGTAAATTGCATCCTCTGCTTTGTCAACCATGCTCTACCTCCGAGCTTGTTATTTACTCTTGAAACTAGTGGTATATGTTTCTAAAAGCCCTATGGTTGAACATATGCCTTCTCTAAATGGTGTGAACCGAAAGTTTTCACGAATATTACTCTTACGGTGCTTAGCGAGATATAATCTCAACCCTACAACTTCTTTGAGCATTGAGAAGTGAATGGAAGGTTGTGCATTGGAGAAGTGGGATCGACCTTGAGACCTTGTGTTCATGCCCATGGATCGCGATATATATCCTACCATGGAAGCTTCTTGTAACGATAACTATTTCGCTTGATAGCTAACATATGGTATATGTGAATTGATCCCTTACGCAAGTGGTTCCGACCATGATTGTTCTTCTTTGGTCCCATTTCTTGGACAAGTTAAAACAATGGATCAATACACCAGTCCAACCTTTACTTTGATCTTGTGTCGAGTATTACCCCACGGTATATCGAGATTATGATGGAGCGCAT
Source organism: Aegilops longissima (assembly GCA_021605205.1). Taxonomy (NCBI): domain Eukaryota; kingdom Viridiplantae; phylum Streptophyta; class Magnoliopsida; order Poales; family Poaceae; genus Aegilops; species Aegilops longissima. The sequence goes on from JAHIAM010005188.1 coordinate 2,678, forward strand.
AAATTTTTATGAGTTCTCGTCAAAGCGCTACCTTCCTTGATTCCAATTTTCGCGGGCTCACGAGTTGTTAAACACTCAAAGACAGCGATAAGCCTGAACCGAGTCGCACTACGGTTCAACAACTCTTTAATAGCTTCTATAAGTACGAGTTTGTACCCGATCCGTCATTCCTAGCCTGTTTGGCTATATCATTGTCGTGATGATTTTAAGCTGTGCTACCGGTCCTTCTTCTCGAGCACAATTTTCGACGAAGAACTAACCTTCGTCGACCCTCATAAATCATATCATTTAGCCTTGAACAACAAGCTTGGTTTTCGAGTTTGTGTATCGTACCCTTGGTTCCAATACCCTTTCACTTCATCATTACTTTGAATTGATGTAAATGCATGACCGATTACATCTTCATGAACTCTCGCGACAAAGGTGTCGTGATCATCAACATTACTGAGCTCATCCGGGATATCAATTAAATTCATGATGAAAATACCATCCTTGCCCTCGATGAATTGTATTATCGCCGACCACTTTATTGCCTTCCCACCAACACCAGCTGGTTCTTGTTTGGTGTTATACCTTGAGGCTCCTTGCTACCCAGCAATCGTTCTTCTTTACCTTGGAGGTATTACCATCCTTATGTCAAGAATGTTAAGATTTGTTCCACCTCTTGAGAATTCTTGACGCTAGAAATACTTCTCTGAATCACCATTACGACATTGGTCGTGCAACCCAACCCTCAGGCACCTTTCAACCAATGTTTACTGTGTATGTTTTCCTCGAGCATACTTCCTTATGTCATTTGAGTGACAAATGTTATCTCCTTGTTCCTTAATTGCAAATCCATCTTTTGGGAATCTCGGTGAAATTGCCGTTGAGTTCACAGGGCCTCCTTGCCCTCTCCTTGGGATAATGATGGACTCTAGTTAGCGAAATCACTCCATAGTTCATTTCCCGAGAATCTTACAATGTCATCTGCGTCAATTGCGTTGCACCTTTTCTTCTCGGGTATCCTAAGTGCTGAGGTATCTGACACCAATCGGATCTGAATCTCGGTCAGGCTATGATGGTTGGGTCAACTGCCCAGAGTTATGATGATGATCCTTTGATGACCGGTAGCATGATGTCATGCCTAGCACCCCCGCCCGGTGAGGACCTATCATTTAGATTCCTTTCAGCGGGGTTATCCATTCATCCATGAGGGAATTGTATCTTGATTCTACAAGTTATTCTGGTGGATCCGCCATTGATTCCAAAGTCGATCTTCACACGAAGACCATGTCAATGCTATCTCAAAGCATGTACGTGTTGCCTCTGATTTTCAACAAGAACATTGAAGCCCAATGCTAAATGTTTCTTGCTCAATTATCCGAACACCGTTGTATGGGTAATGTCATGAAATTTCTCTCCCCTTACCTAAAGGGTTTTCTACATTATATCATGTCATGGATATCATGCTCTGCTTATCCTTGGTAAGGATATATCCACGAAATATGTGTTTAAACACATTTTCCTTCCATTATTACATTTAATATGATAATCATATTTTACTTTCCATTGGTTGTTTGAACCTTTCTTGGGATATATATAATCTAGCGGTGATAATCCCTGCTTAGTAAGCACCTCGTTGTACCACTCTGTAAGTAAGACCCTATTACTATTTGTTGATGACATTCCGGTTACCACCGATGGACGAGAACCTTGCCTATTGGTCCGCCTCGTTCAACGAGCAGGAAAATGGTTCTCTTCGTCCCTCGCCCTTGGTACCTATGTTGTTGCCGACATGACCCTCGAGACTCTCCTCGACATGCCTTGCTTACATGATACGTGCAGGATGTCAACAACCTTCTACTTTTAACCGCATGGTGGGCCCATAACCCACAGGTCACAGGATCGAAACCTGACTGTCTGTACACCCCGATTTCCAAAGTTATTCCTCGCCGCGTGGCCTCGTAGTAAATTCACGGGCCACCGTCATCAATGATCTATTACGGTATCGGACGCGATACTTACTCTCGCTATGCAGAACCCCTTTCTCACTCTGGTTCGGGCTTGAGCCGCTACCTACCGCTTGGAGCCTATTATGGTACCTTCGTACCTTACTCTCGAGTATTTCATATGTTCTTTCGAGATAATTTTATACTAATTCATGGGTTAACCCAGTTGTTTCCCTTAAAAGCATTATGTCGTAGTGAGCTGCCCTTACCTTTCGTAGAAATGCGATAGAGTTCGAAGAAATGATGACAAGTTTATCATGATGCATCGGAATAAAGGATTGAAGACATCAGCGGAAGGAACTAACTTCTTCGAGAAGATCCGATTAGATTATCGTAACGAGAACCTTCCCTTACTCCCCTCTTAAATCTCGGGGCGAGATTTCTTGTAATCAGAGGAGAATTGTGCGCCGGGTAGTTACGCTACAGTAATCCCGCTAATGATGTCCGTCACCTCGATTCTTTGTGGATAAACTTCGCTAGTTGAAACCTGTTAAATTCAAATTCAAAATCAAAGCAAACAATAAAAAGTTTTCAAATATTAACACTAAAATGTTGGAGTGAGCGAGATAATGCATAGAGTAATTATGGTGGTGAAACCACACTTTTATAAAATGTTTAGATACTCTAAAATGCTAGAAAACAGTAGCATATACAATTATTTAAGTGCTTTAAAATTAATAAACATTTTCAAAACTAAATTGTTATAAGTAATAAACTATTGTGGCAGTGGCATAATTTGTAAAATCTATTTAGGTGCCACTTTAGTAAATTGCTAAAACTAAAATAAAATAGAAAAGTAAAAGGTAAAATAAATAAAAAGTAAAGACGAAAAAAAGAAAGACACCCAGCCCGTGGCCAGTGGCTCCGACTGGCCTCAGCGACGAGCGGCATATGCCGTTCCGGCCTGTAGGCCACGCCCGAGGCAAACCCTAACCTAACCCGAACCCCTCTCCTGCGCCCCCCCCACGTTCGCTCCCTCTCCCCGATCTGGATCGGGATCGAGAGGAGGCCACCGGCAGCGCCACCACTCGGCTCCCAGCCGCGCCGCCCGCGCGTTCCCCTTCACCTGGGCGCCTCCCATCCCCTTACCGCCGCCGGGCGCCCCATCCTCCTCCCGTTCTGGATCCGGAAGGCCTCCCCGCCCGAACCTCGGCCGATGAAACGCCGCCTCACCGGAGCCCCTCCCCGCGGCACCTTCCCCGCCGCACGTCGTCCCGGCATCCACCGAGCCCGCTGCCCGGTCCCTACCCCCGGCGTGAGCTCCTCCTCTACCTTCTCCGTCGCCGGCCGTGCCCCCGCCCCGTTGCCGCCCGCCGTGGCGCCTGCAGCCGGCAGCGCTCCCTGGCCGTCTGCCGCCCAGCGCCCAGCTCACCCGTGGCCCTGCGCCGTGGCCGCGCCCTCTCCCCCCCCCCGCGCTCCCGCGTCGTCCGGCAACTCCGGCCGCCGTGAGTTCGCGGCTGCCCCGCCTTGCGCGCCCTCAAGCCGCCCCGCCCGGTTCCCCTCTCTGCCACTGGCGCACCCTCCTCCGCCCCAGCGGTGCTGGCTTAGCGCCAGCGCCATGGCGGGGCCTCGCGCGCGCCCCTCGCCGGTCCGTTCACCGGCGCTCCCTCCACGCTCCAGCGGCGCTCTCTCCGCCCGTGGCGCTCTCCTCCGCCCGACCAGCGCTGAGCCAGGGGTGCTTCCTCCCGACGCCGTCGCTCCCATTGATTCGCCCGCCGAGGCCGCATACTGATCATGAGGCCCCAGGGCCGATGGCAAAGTGGGTCCCAGCCAGCGATTGTTTTAAAAAAAAATCAATTAATTAAAATTAATAATAGAGTTAAATAAATAATAATTAAAATCATTATTTTGTTAGTTAAATATTTAACAATTATTCTTGATTAATTAACACTAATTACCTAATTAGTCAATTGAATCGACACTAACGGCCGACATGTGGGTCCCCTTCCTAGTTGACGAGTCAAGCTGGTCAGCAGTTGACCTGGTCAGCGGGGTCCCTTGTCGACCTCTGGCTCACCCTGGCGTGTGCACTCTTCTTGGGTGCACATAGCAATTCACCTTTCATTCGAATTAATAATAATTTGAGAATATTGTTTAAACTTTAATAAATCATATCTTTTAATCCGTAATTTCGGATGAAAATAATTTCAACATGAAAGTTGCTCGAGCGGCAGAGGCGAATCCGGATCAGCGGCCGTTAGTCGCCACACACCCCTAACCTGCTCCAGACCTGCAAACTTTCCTCTCGGTTCATACATCGTAGGCGTCCCGGGCAGGAGAACTTCGGATGTTTCCCCTTAATCATTACCCCCTCATACCACGTTAGGGCACGCCTAAGCGCTCGTTAGAACAGCGTCTAGCTACCATACATTTGTCTGTTATGCACTTGCACGCTATGTATTTCTTTGTTTCTTCCCCTCTTCTCTCCGGTAGACCGAGACCGATCTTTGATGTCCACAGTGATCGACTTCGTCACGGCACCCCTCTCTCTTGCGAGCAAGCGGGCAAGCCCCCCTTGATCACCGGATATCGCCTACTCTTATCTACTTTGCTTGCATTAGAGTAGTATAGCATGTTACTTTTTTTTGAATACTCCTATCTCTTTGCATAGCTTTGTCCTTGTAACCATTGTTACCTTACGCAATCCTATATGCTTAGTATAGGATGCTAGTACTCATCTGTGGCCCTACTTTCTTGTCCGTCTGCGTGCTATACTATCGGGCCGTGATCACTCGGGGAGTTGATCACGGTATATATATATACTTATACATGATACATGTGCGACTAAAGTCGGGTTGGTGATGGAGCACCAGTGGATCTTTGTGGCGGGCGGCAGGGCAGGTTGAGACCGCCTAGGAGAGGTGGGCACTTTGGCCTGTTAATTCGCGATTACTTAACTGCAACAACGAGGTCTTGGTATTTGATCTGGTTGGCTCTGAGCTTATCTACACTAACCATCTGGCGGGGAGTAGTTATGGGTATCCGGCGTCGTGGTATCGGCGAAGCACTTGCCGGGCGTCGGCTGACGGATGGCCTAGCGCGCGGATTGGGCTGGAGCCTTTGCTTGGCTAGAGTGCGCTTCCGTCCGCCCTCGCCTAACGTCTTGGTGTGCTCGGGCGATGGGCCCGGACCCTGCGGCGCTTAGGTTTGAACCGGCGTGCTGGCCTCTCTGTTGTGCCTAGGTGGGGCTGCGGCGTGTTGATCTTCGCGGCGGGCATGACCGAGAAAGTGTGTCCGGCCAAATGGGATCAGCGTCTTTGGGTAAGATGGTGCACCCCTGCAGTGATTAATCTATTCGGATAGCCGTGATCTTGATAACAGGGCGACTTGGAGTTGTACCTTGAGCTTATGACAACTAGAACGGATACTTGATAAAACACACCCTTCCAAGTGCGAGATACAGCGGTGGTCGCTCTCGCTCGGGGTTATGAGCGGGGATTGCGGGTAGGATTATTGCTATATGATGTTACTTGGAGGACTTCCGTTCTCCTCTTACATCTGTTGCAAGACCCGGTGTCGAGCGTAGTCTTCGTTAAGACTAACTATCCCCTCTTATTACGGCATTACTGCGATTCGGTCCAGATATGGCCCTTTACACATATATCCATGCATATGTAGTGTAGTTCCTTGCTGCGAGTACTTTGGATGAGTACTCACGGTTGCCTTGTTCCCCTTTTCCCCCTACCTCTACTCGATTGCTGCAATCGGGCGATGGAGCCAGGGGCGAGCAGCACGCCTCGGCCTACTACTCGGAGGTGCCTACTACTACGTGCAGCCCGGCGGCGGCGACCGGGAGTGACCTAGGAGGATCGGGGAGGAGGCTTGCTCCTCTTCGTCTGTATCCGGTTTGTGCTAGCCATCTTATGGCACCTTGTTTAACTTATGTACGTACTCGGATATTGTTGCTTCTGACTTCGTCTATGATCGAGCACTTGTATTCGAGCCCTCGAGGCCCTGGCTTGTATTATGATGCTTGTATGACTTATTTTATTTGTAGAGTTGTGTTGTGATATCTTCCGTGAGTCCTTGATCTTGATCGTACACATTTGCGTGCATGATTGAGTGTGCGATTGAATCGGCGTCCGCAATTCATCGGGACAAGTCTTCACTCAATTACAAAGGCTGATACTTTGAACCCACTTGCAGCTACTTGCCTCGATTGAAGTCCTCAAGCAGACGTTTACCTCGAGATGATGACAAGGGCAAGGCTACTGCTGTGATCGATGAAAACATTCGTCCATTGGATGGACAGTTTACATAAGCGGCATCCTACTCACCAATGATGGCTCGCCACACACGGCTCGATCGCCAAATACCTCGGTCAAGCAAAGTCCTCAAGCTCTGCACCCGGTGATGGTGATCGTGAGTTACTCCTCGGTCTTCATCGGAAGGTTGATCGTAATCATAAATGGGTCAAGCGTCGGTTTGGTACTTTTCTTCACAACATGACCTCAACACACAATGCGGTGAAGAAAACCACTACTACCTCCATGAAACCTTCAAGCGCTGGGCTGTTCTTTCACATGTCTCTGATGAAGAAGCCCGGCGTCAATGGGACTCAAGGAAGAATTTGGTGATACGCACCTCCTCAGAGAAGAAATTCAAGAAGGTCAAAGTTCCTTCCTTGGTGGCCAGCTCCTATTCTTCATCTCGCGACAACGATGAAAATGAAGACTTGGAAGACACATGTGCTGGTCCTACTTCAACAAACAACCCCAACAATCTTTGGCGCTCCGTCTTCAACTTGAAATTCTTGGGGGGCGCTAGTCCTCGATTCGATCCTTTTGGTCATTCGATGACAAAGGGAGAAATTTGAGTTAATCTTCAAGCGGGTCTAGCTTTTTGCCTATATACAGTAATTTATTCTTGTTAAGTTACAACTCTCGTTCTTGAAACTTTTATTGGATCGGTTGTAATCTTAAACCCGATGGTGCTTTGATACTTTTGATGCATTATGCTCTTGCACTATCTTTCGATTCTCTTGAGCTCCTTGAAAATCTTCATATAAATCTATTTGAGCTCGATACTCTTGATGAGTTACTTTGCATAACATCAAGCACCATATTTCATCATGCATTTCAAATTCTTCATATTATATGTTAAATCGTGTATGAATTACAAGATATAAGAGATCTCCATGATTCAATTCTTCAAATGTGCATTGCCTCAAGCAAATTCCTCACTAAGCACATCTTGAGGAGGTTCTTCTATATCTTGCAATCAAATTCCTCATTATCAGTATTTACACTTCATATGATTATCCCGTTGAAAATTTAACCTATATTGTCATCAATCACCAAAGGGGAGATTGTAAGTGCATCTAGTGCCCTTAGTGATTTTGGTGTATTGAAGACTTATAGGTTAAGTAACTAATCGTTTGTGAGTGCACACAGGTCTATAAGTCTATGAGGAGTTTGATATTCTGAGAGAAAATTCGACCCTAAAATGAAGTTCTTCAATGAAGACTTTGATATTACGAAGACTTTGAAAGTGAAGAAATTGGTGTGATCTTGAAGACTTGGTATTCATTTGAGGAACATGAAGCGTGAAGACTTTTGTTTTCGTGGTTTCATTTTCTCTTTGTTGAGTCATAAAACACCATCTTTGTTAAAGAAATTAGAAATACTAAGGAAAAATTTCCATGTGATGCTCAACTCAAAATCCTACACCTACCAATCCCTTGAGTGAAGCCTTTGGAAATCTCATCTGATTCGATCAATTTCTTGATGTGAGCGAAGTTCTTACAGTCATTTGAAATTTATTCGGCCCGAGGAGTTAAAGATCGCCATGGTCTTGGATTGCCTACGATGAGGATCATGATATACGAGGAATTTGATATTCAAATTTCCGACCGAATTCTTGTCTTCTTGCTTGACTGTCCCAAAATATCTTATCCACCTAACGGTCATATCATTGAAGGGCATTTATGTCTTATCATGTCGGGCTGCTCCCTAGGCTATAAATAGCCGCCCCCTACAATCACTAGCTGGTTGGCTGCTCTGAGAGAACTTGACACTTGTCATTTGAGAGCAACCCATCCTCTGAGGACTTTGAGAGAAAATCATCGAGTGAGGAAAAACCCAAACCAAACCCTACAACCCAAAGTGATTGAGCATCAACGAAGAAATTGATCATGCGTGGATCCGGCGCTTGTTACCTTTGAAGATGTGCTTCTTCGGACGGTTAGGCGTCATGGTCTAGAAACATCAATAGGAATTGGATGTGCTGAGTGACCAGAAGTCTGTGAAGGTTTGGAAGTAAACGAAGACTTACCACAGTGATTGGGCCAAGTGCATGTGACCTTAGTTCAAGGAGAATCTGGTGAGACTTGGTGTCTGAGCTGCGTGCTTTCGGTGATTGGGTGTCGGGAGGTGTGTGTCCTCGAGTTTAAATACTTAGCCGCTCAACCAGGCGGTACTGGCAGAGGCAGCAGTTGGGCCAGTCTACCAAATCATTGTCTTCACCAACCTAACTGGTTATATTTCCTCAACCCTTTCATTTCCTCATTCTTGTGTTGAGTGTTTGTTCATATCTGTGTTTGAAGACTTTGTTGAGAAGACTTTCTCAATTTCCTCAGTTCAATTTCTTGATCTGTTTGTCTTCATCTTGTGTTATCCTGTGATTACACTTTACGTACTTCTGATTGTCTTCATTTCATCATGATGACTATCGTGTATTCTGTTATGCTTACTTCTGAGTACTTATTCCGCTGCACGTGGTTCTTAAGCTAAGGAATTTCCTCACGCAAAATTCTCGTTGAAGAATTCATAAAAATCGCCTATTCACCCCCCCTCTAGTCGATATACGCACTTTTTCTGTGACATCCTTTTTTTTAGCCAGCATCTTGGCCCTTTCGATCGTGCCACTTATGGTCCATCTATACTACTACTATTGCTGAATGCACATTCAGCCCGATTAACATGTTGTGGAGTGCGGCACAACAATCCAAATGAAATGTCTCGAGTCTTATCAATTAATCTGAGACTTGTGCTCAAATAAAATTACAAACCAAAAAACAATTATTACATGATATCTAAAACAAATGGTTTGATTGATTACATGAGCAGACAACACAAAGGTTATTCAACTATGGAAAGAACATTTCACCTATGATTTACCAAGTAGGAATTTAATTTCCTTTTTTCCTTGAGACCTTAACAATCAGTGGGTCTCGGCTTGCTTGTCGTTTTGAAATCCACCAAATATTTAATGGTTGTCTTGAGTACTTCTTGTGATTGTGCTGTTTGCTTCCTCAACATGTCAACTTCATATCTAAGTCGACGAGAATCTCTTTACGCCACTAGTTTAGCCTCTAGAGCATCGGTGGTTGGCAATTCATAATGCGATTGGGCGGTGCCGCTTTGCTGTGGGATGATGCAACGTCCATGGGAACCTCGCTCTTTGATCTTGGGCTAACCTGTTTTGCCATTAAAGTTTCGATTGGATTGAGAAAAGTTGAAGTTAGCAAAACATCTCAACTAGGAGTTATAACGACAAACCAGTTAAACAAACAAGGAATTAAAGAGTTACAATTGGATCTTTGAAAAGTAGTTATTAACATCATTGTAACCCGTTTGTTGCGGCAACAATGCGATTAAACAAACAAGTAGATATTTAAGTTAAGGCAAACAAGTAATTCTTAACGGTAAGTATCAAACACATAGATAGCGCAGTCTACAATATGATTAACGATTTGTGCCATTATGTAATCGTAGCAAACTAAATTAAGCCAAACAGCGTAATTGAACATTTTTTGCAATAAGTGGCTAACTAAAATTCCGAAGCGGGTGGCTGAACTTCGCTAGTTCTTTATGCAGGCACATTGCAACTTCATTTTTTTAAGCTTACAAGGTTATGCGAAGGAGTCCATGGAATCAATTGCTTGGATCGCAGGTCCCAATACTTCTTTCTTCCCACCTTTGCATGGGTAAGTCGAATGGTTAATCTGGTTAGATGGTGCGTCCTTGATATGTTATATGAGGACATGTAGTCAGACTAGTTGTAGCCAAACACATCACTGCGGCTTTTCTTGTATATTTCATGCGATTTCTTTTGGCATATCGAGATCTAAGCAATCTACAATAGGATGAAAAGGCGGCATCCTTCACATTATTGGTGAACTCAGTTCATAGAAACAAGCAATTCAACCATTCTATGGGTAAAACAAAAGCGCCACTTGAATATTTTCACCATCCAATCATACATAAAGGGAGGCATACCATAGGGGCTGGTATGGGTGGCCGCCTCGGTGGCTGGAAAGTGTGCACCTAGTTTGAGTCGTCGGGTTGGCCCACACTAGTTTTGTTAGTCCCAGCATACTGCGAGGCAATGTAAAAAATGAAGAAAAATGTTTCAATTTGGATGGGCCAATAACATAAGTGCAAGGCAGGCCCTATAGCAGGCTCATGCCCCAACAGGCGCCTCCCATATCGATCGACCCAAGGAAAAATTCCAATTCATTCGCTCCGGCCTCGGTCTGGTTCGCTCCTAACCTAGCCACCGCTGGAGACAGACCGACATAGCACTTCCTCGCGCCCTCGTTGGAGGCGGTCGGCGAGCTTCAAGCGAGCGGAAGGACAAGAAGATGAAGATCCAAACCAGGTGTAGCTGCGTGGAGAGGCAGCGGCGGCCAGGCATGGCATCGAGCTTGCGCCAAGCAGACGGTCGCGACTTGCAAGAGTAGCATGTAGCGGCAGGTACATCACATCCCTGATTATATCTAATTCAACTCTTGAGTTTACGGCAAATAGTTAAAACTGCGGTGTTGTAAAACTGCTTGTATGTAGGGAATCTATGAGAAAATGAAACCAATTTCTACTTATTTTATAACTCCCCAATCAATCTTGGCCGGCGTGAATCCGATGTATCTAATCAAGTTTCGGTGCAAACATACAAGCTCATGTTGTTCTTGAGCACGAAGTGTCTAATGAGCAGACTGCTAATGAAGGATTTGATGCAAACATTTTACATGCTCATGGTGATGAACATATAGTGTCTAATGGGGATCTAATGCAAGCATTTTGCAAGCTCATTGAAGGATTTAGTGTCTAATGATGATCTACTATGTTGAGAGAGCAGATATTTGCAGGCATTGATGACAAGCAAATTATAGTGCATTTTCATAGCTTGAGGAAGCGTCGAGGCCATCTACCAAAAAGTCCCGTATCATGACAACATAGCATAAATACTTTCTAATATGTTGTTTGAAACTATTGGCATACTTGTGCGGGATGGATATATTGATATGCAGTTTGCACTAGTTATCGTGCAATTACACTTCAATATTTTCAGCGAAGAGCGAATAATTCAAGCGGTACATACCATGTTTGTAGTCCTTGTACACCATGTTGCATTTTGTGTTTTTGGTGCTTGCATCATTTAGTGTTTATAATCTGAACTACTTTGGATCATTAGCTGGTTTTGAAGTGCATGTAGCTTCACATTTCTCAAGTTATGTTGATTTCCGGAGTGCAAGTGCCTTCGTATTTTCTAAGTTAAATATTTGCCCATGGTAACTTGAATTCATGGATCAGCCACTTCACACAAATCATACACGAATGCCAGTACGAATTAAATGAAATGCAGGGACTTCGCTAGCTTCGTTATGCAGGCTCACTACAGCTCACCTTGCGCTTGGGATTTTCCATGTACAAGTCCATGTTACCACTTGCTTGGATGTGTAGGCCTTGTGCTCCTTGCATCCCCCTCTGCATTTTTGACACGGCGAATGGTTGATCAAATAAGAGGAATCGACCTTGATGTTGTGCGGAGAGCAGAATGCTTACAAGGTTATACGGGTGTGCGGGATGTGTGCGGATCCATGCATAGCGTCATGCTTCCGCTAAAAATGGATTTGCTTGTTTGAAGATGATATCTCGGAAGAAATAAGAGTTAAAACAGAGTTGCATAGGCGTGTAAGCTAAGAAGCGGTGAAAGGATACCCAAACATCGTTAGAACGATTGCACAAGGAGTGATGTGTGGATACCTAGTTCGGGCGGCGTTTGGGCATGCTTTCGCCTAGCTGAAGTGCGGAGTCACCGAGCCGTTGAGGTGATCACGTTGGCGTTGGCTGGCAGCGCCGCGGATCAGATCTTGAGTGGCAGCGGGCGCTTCTGATGCGATGGACAAGACCGTTGGTGAAGCCCCAGCGGCCTCCGCAGGCGGAGGTGCTGACGATGTGCTCGGTGAAATAGCCGGTGAGCTGGGAGGCGGCGTCGGTGAAAGCGCACCTGATGCGGTGGAACTTGGTGTACCGTGAGGCACGTCGGTTGCGGCGGCCGACATTGTCGATTGACCACCGGTGCGGTGGGCGGCGTAGATGAGGTAGCTCGGTGCGGTGGTGAAGCGGCCGTCGTCTTCGTTGTCGTCGTCCGGCGCGGAGGTGGGGAATGGTGGGGAAAGAGGCGAGATGAGGCGATTCGATGGTTTGCGGCGAATAAAGTTTGAGCAATCTGGGTGCGGAAGGGGCGGTGGAGAAAGAAATTTTGCAGGGTTGGAATTGGGGCGCGGATATTTCAATCGAAACATGGAGCGAACTTATATTGTCGTCGTCCTTTTTTTTGGGGGAGGGGTGGGTGGCTGGGTGCTCTGGCGTCCGTCCAGACACCTGCGACCACCCGACAGGACTATGCTTTGGTGCCTTAAGGCACCTGCCTTTATGTCCATGACATGTGGGCCCAACAGGTTCTTGGCCCACATGTCGATCCAAAAGCGGTTGCCTTTAAAACGCCAAAGCGGCTTTATCCACCGACCGACCACTGGTCTTCTGAGTGCGCCTACATTTGAGAATGCAAGCGAATCTTCTTTCATTTGCAAGCGAATCTGTATGTATTACCATGGCCGTGTTTTCCTTGCAATAATTAGTCATTGAGCGAGATACTAAATCCGTTCACTTTTGTAAGTCGTTTGAGACAACTTAAATGAACTGTTTTGCACATTATGCGAATGTCTTCAAGGTTTTATAAAAGTGAGCGGAGGAGTACTAGAAATTAATTAATGAGTTATTTGAAAAAAATCGAAGCAGTACCACGCTAACATGGATTAGAGTGTGTGTCACATAATTAGTTATTTGAATTAGAGTGTGTGTCACGTAGTTAGATTTTTGAATTAAAGTGTATTGTCACGTGGCGATCTCAAATTCTAACGTGGATTTAGCATTTCACTTGTATCCACGCTACTTTTTAATACAAATTCATATGTATATGATGAACACCATGGTAGTGAGAAAACTTTTGGATGGATTCAAACATATGACCTACAAAATAGCACAACAAATTGAGTCAATGTCAACTTTTGAAACTTAGTATAGCGCAATTGAAATAATTACCCGTATGCCTGGTCCTCGGTTCAAATCTTACAATGTACACGAATTGAAACATCGATATTAAGTCTCGTACTATGTACATTCAAATGTTTTTAGCCCCCTGCACAAGCAGCTACATACTTCCTGTATCGGTCAATCTTCCTCTCCGACCACCTTAGGAAGTTATCGGTTTCAACACACGTTCATTCTTTCTCTCCATGTTTGATCTCTAAGTCTCTCAACTACACAGCCCCTTTTCCACTCTGTTACCAAATGTATTTACCTCACACACCCATCCTGCACCCCATGCTGAGCTCTCTCTCTCCCCCCTCTCCCTCTCACCCTCTCGTGCTAAATACATGCATTGCCTATCTAGCCCCCCCAACCTCTAAATGCTTGCAAGCCGTTGTATATCTCGTCACTCCCTCGAGACTGTCTCACTCTTTCTTCCATGCAGTGAGCCACACTCGCTCAATCTCGCTCTCTTTATCTGAGTCTCGTTTAACCTCGTTTTCTTTCACACACAAATGATATATCTCCCTCTTGGGCCTCAATCGACACACGATATAGTCTCTCCATGAGATTGTCTATCTAGGTCAGTCCATCAAGCCGCCGCCATTCTTTACGACCTCATGGTGGGCCACGCTCCTCTCTCTCTCTCTCTCTCTCTCTCTCTCTCTCTCTCTCTCTCTCTCCGTATGTCTCGATTGACCTCGCTCTTTCTGGATAAAAAGCGATATATCACCATGTTTGAGCCCAATTCGACCTATTCACATTGTATACTCTCTCACCCCATCATCTATCTAGGTCACTCTCCAACTTTGTCTCACTCTTTCGATCGCCTTGGCGACCCTATGTGATCGGTTGACCTTGCTTCCTCCCATGCACAAAATATATCTACACGTCTGTGAGTGGATCATCTCTCAAGCTCTATCTTACAGCCCTCACCCTTGCCAAAAGCTTAATCGGACAATATCTCTCAGGCATATATTTGTTCAATGAATGTCGGACCACTCACTTTGTCTCTCTATCTATATGTCTCTCGATTGACCTCGCTTTCTCATACCGTATCTTCCGCAGCGTTGAAGCTACTACCTCTCCATCCCTCATAAAGCGGAGCTATTTACATTGCGAAGGGCACTCCAATGGATTAATTTGTGTAGGCATTTATTCCGATCGGTTTAGATTATATTTTTGTAGCATTAGGCCCCCAACTACTCCAAACACCGTTGCAACCCATAACTCCCTAGTTGATTTCCCTCTGGCTCGGTCATCGCTCTCTCGCCGTCCTTTCTACGCCTTCAACGTCACACCATGGTATTATTGAAAAAAAACTATGTTGTTCTCTTTAATTACTATAAATAACCTACAAAACTACACACGATAGTCCACAGAATGGAACAAATTTAGACCCACAAATTAAAGTGCTACAAACTACACACCGAGCCCACATGTCATGAAACAAATTTGGACCCATATACAAATTAAAAAATAAAGGGCGAGGATCGAACATGCGACCTTGGGCCTTCAAGCCACATGCGTCAATAGGCAACATCGTAGAATAGCAGCGTTTGTTGTACCCCCTTTGTTCACATAATGTTTTTATATTACCACAGCCTAATTAATGGATAACATGTAATATTACTTTTAGTACTATTACGCCTTCACTTCTGGTAGGTTTCATGTGTGCTCTCTCTCTCTCTCCTCCCCTACTGCGTTTTAGGCCTTGCGGGAAAACAGGAAGAACTTCATGGGCAATGTTGCCGTTGTAACACCACACAGATTCGATCGCGAGTGTGTGCCCGATTATTCGCCCGTCGTTGCCATGTCATTTGCTTGCGTGTTGCACTTTGCCATGTCATCATATGCATTTCATATCATGTCATCATGTGCATTTCATTTTGCATACGTGTTCGTTTCTTGCATCCGAGCATTTTCCCCGTTGTCCGTTTTGCAATCCGGCACTCCTATGCCCTCCGGCGTCCCCCTTTTGTCTCTTGTTGTGGCCGGGTGTTAAACTTTCTCGGAATGGACCGAAGTCTTATGGCGGCCTTGGTATACCACCGGTGAACCGCTGTCAAGTTTCGTGCCATTTGGAGGTCGTTTAGTACTCAGCGGTTAACAGCGTAGCAGAAACCTCCCTTTTCTCTTGCAGCCCAACACCTTCAAAGCCCGGCCCAAAACCCATCTAAGTCATCTCCATGCTCTCGATCGTTCGATCGATCGGTGGCCGGCTCCGCACCTCATTTGGAGTCTCTAGGCGACTCTACTATAAATATGTGCCTCCCGGATTTTTCGCGCCGATGAAACCCTAACCTCCTCCTCCCTCCACGTCGGCGGACATGTCCGCCCGCGCGACGCGTCCATCCCGCTAACCGCGTCGCCCGGCCAATGGCGGCGACCGTCACCTCTCGCCTCGCCTTCTCCCCTCGCGCGCGCCCGTCGGCGCCGCGCGCCCGCCGCGCCGCCCGCGGGCCGGATCGGACCCTTGCGACAGCCGTCCGCTTCTGCCGGTGGGCCCGTGCCCGCGTGCCGCGCCCGCGGCCGCGCCGCTCGCCGCCCGGCCCGCCCGCCGGGCGCCGCCCGCCGCCTCCCGTCTCTCCCTGGCTTGGCGCCTCTCCGCCGCCCAGCCGTGACCGCCGCCTCCATCGCCTCCGCCCGGGCCCCGGCGCCCGCCCCTCCCCCGCCTCCTCTTCCTGCCGCCGCCCGCCGTCGTCCGGATCACTTTTCCCGGCCCTTTGCCTTGTCGCGGCCGGCTTTGCCTCCTCCTCCGCGCCGCCCGCCCGCGCCGGATCCGGCCAGATCCGCGAGGGCAGGCCTCCCAACCTCTCCGCAGCTCGGCCGCCGTCTCCCTCCCTCTCCGGCCGTTCTCCCGGCAAGATTCCGGCGAGGTTGACTTTTTCCCCTTCCCGAATTGCTAAGTCCCTAAGTGATTTTGCACATTTTCATGCCATATTCATCATCCGTATCTCTGCATCCGTAGCTCCGTTTCGATGCGTATAATATGTCAAATTGTTCGTCTCAGAAGAGTACATCATTTCATCTCATTGCATCATTTTCATTTGAGCTCATCTTGATGCCCGAAATGCTGTTAGAAGAGGGCTATGTGATGTTAGTTTCAGATTCTTATCGAGAACATGCACTTTTGTCATTTTGCCATGATTGATGTGTGCATCCTATGAACTTGAGTCCTACATGTGTTTTGTAATGTGCCATGCCAATCTTTACAGGGGTGTATGCCATGTATTTTGTGATCTACTGTGGTGACTAGCACAAGCATGCAAACTAGGCTTCATGATGTTCTTGATTTCAGCCTGATTACTGTTGATATTTTTATGCCATGTAAACTTGATGCTCTGAGAGATCCATGCTTATTTTGAGATACTTCACTAAGGATGTTTTGAACATATGGTTATTCTCTATCCATCCATGCCCTTATTTGAAATTATGGAGTGCCATAGCTTGAGTCAATCAGGCTCTACTTTTGCTATAAAATGTTTCACAGCAGGGTTGTTTATGTTATTCAATTTTAAGCCATGTCTTCTTCTTTGTGAGTTTCCTTGCCATGCCATGTATTGCTCTGTGGTGAGTGGTTAAAGCTCACCAACATGCCTACTTATTGATGGTAATATAACTTGCCATGTATGAATCTGTAATATAACTTGCCATGTTTACATGGGTGCCATCATATCTTGATCCTTTTGGCTTATGGTGATAAGGGACTTTTGTTCTATGCAATTAGTAGATTCATGCCATGCCTTTGTTTTCCATGTTAAGTTCCTGTAGCATGTTGTTTGATAGCTCTAAACATTGCAACCTGATGTTATTTACGCTAAATCGCACGTCTGTTATTATTTGCAATCTTGCCATGTCATTTTGAGCATGTTCTAGTGATTTACGGAGATAGCTCAGTGTTCATGTTTT
The DNA here is from genome assembly GCA_021605205.1 of Aegilops longissima. NCBI lineage: Eukaryota > Viridiplantae > Streptophyta > Magnoliopsida > Poales > Poaceae > Aegilops > Aegilops longissima. The sequence continues at coordinate 19,896 of JAHIAM010005188.1, forward strand.
GTAATGCTTTACCTGTACATCATGCCCATGCCTTTTGTTTTCACGTTGAGATGCTTTAGCATGTTGTTTTGGTGCTTGCAATATGCCTAGTTGCTGTTTTGGACAGATTGTTGTCATGACTTTTATAGTGTGTATGTGTTGAACCGTTGCTCCGTTTTGAGTGTGCTCCATATGAAACTTGCTTAGTATTGCATGTGGCTTCATATTATCATGTTGCATCCTTGTTTTGAGGTGTTTGCTTGATGTTTGTATGCATTTTGCATCGATGCCATGCTTATCTTGTTTTGCTCATATCTTCTAGGCCGTAGCTCCGAATCTAATGAACTTTATATGTAACTTGACTAGAATTTCGTGTAGATCATCGTGGTGCATCTTATCTTGCTGTTTAACAACTTGAACATAAGTTTTATTCAGATCTGGACCAATTTCGAAATTTGCATATGAGGACTTACGGAATTGTTATATGTTGCTTCGGCCTCATTTAAACTTGCTTTGATGTGTTGCTCTTGTTTGCATCATCTCTTGCCATGAGTAGCTTCATCTAGATTTGTCATGCATCATGTTTGTTGTGCATCATGTCTTGTTCATGTGTGGTGTGTTTACTATGTTGTGTGCTTCTTCTTGTTAGTTCCGTTTCGTTGCGATCGTGAGGATTCGTTAAATCTCACTTGGTTCGTCTTCATTGGCTTCATCTTCTTCATGGACTCGTTCTTCTTCCTTGCGGGATTTCAGGCAAGATGACCGTCACTGGATCTCATTACTATCATTGCTATGCTAGTTGCTTCGTTCTATCGCTATCTGCGTTACCTACCACTTACTGCTCAAGCCTCCCAAATTGCCATGAACCTCTAACCTTTGTTACCCTTCCTAGCAAACCGTTGTTTGGCTATGTTACCGCTTTGCTCAGCCCCTCTTATAGCGTTGTTAGTTGAAGGTGAAGATGAAGTTTGTTCCTTGTTGGAACATGGAGATGTTGTTCCTTGTTGGAACATGTTTACTTGTTGGGATATCACAATATATCTTATTTAATTAATGCATCTATATACTTGGTAAAGGGTGGAAGGCTCGGCCTTATGCAGTGTTTTGTTCCACTCTTGCGCCCTAGTTTCCGTCATATCGGTATTATGTTCCCGGATTTTTTGCGTCCCTAGCGGTCGGGTGATTTATAGGACCCCCTTAACAGTCGCTTTGAATAAGACTTTTCCGGCAAGGCCCAACATTGGTTTACCATTTGCCGACCTATTACCTTTTTCCTTGGGGTCGCGCATCCCAAGGGTCATCTTTATTTAGCCCCGGGCCAATGCTTGTCTAAGTGTTGGTCCAAACTAGAAACCCTTGCGGCGCCACCTCGGAAACTTGAGGCTGGTTTTAGTTATCTGACTTGCTCATCCGTGCGTGTGGCACGAGGCGAGATCGTGCGGCTACTATCGGGATGTCGGCACCTTGGGAGGTCTTGCTGGTCTTGTTTTATTCTTTGTCGAAATGTCTTGTGGCAGGATTCCGAGGTGATCGGGTCTTCCGGGAGAAGAATATCCTTCGTTGATCGCGAGAGCTTATCATGGGCTAAGTTGGGACACCCTGCAGGGTTTGAACTTTCGAAAGCCGTGCCATGATTTATGTGGCAGATAGGGAATTTGTTAATATCGGTTGTAGATAACTTGACACGCTGATCTAATTAAACGCATCAACCGTGTGTGTGGCCGTGATGGTCTCTTCTCGGGGAGTCGAGAAGAGAACATGGTTTACGGGTTATGTCGGCGTAAGTAGGAGTTCAGGATCACTTCTTGATCATTACTAGTTGACGACCGTTCCTTTGTTTCTCTTCTCGCTCTCATTTGCGTATGTTAGTCACCATATATGCTTATAAGCTGCTGCAACCTCACCACTTTACCTCTTCCTTACCCATTAAGCTTTGCTAGTCTTGATACCCATGGTAATGGGATTGCTGAGATCCTCGTGGCTCTGATTACTACACCACCAGATTGCGGTACAGGTTTGCGATGATCATGGCGTGAGGCGATGTTTTCTTGTATTGGAGTTCTTCTTACCTTCTTCGATCGAGGATAGGTTCGGTCGGCGGCTCTGCGCTAGCGAGTGGATGTCGTTTGAGTTTACATTTATGTTTCATCCGTAGTCGGATGTTGATTTTGTATATGATGTTGATGTATTCTTGTGGCATTTGTGCCTTATGTATGTATCCTATGTATTATGTAATGTTGATGTAATGATATCCACCTTGCAAAAGCGTTTCAATATGCGGGTCTATCCTTGGTGGGACCGTCGAGTTCCTTTGGATAGGGTGCATATTAGGCGTGACAAGTTGGTATCGAGCCTCGACCGAACCCTAAGGCCCCTTGATTGATCGTGTAGTTTGGCGATGTTGAGTCTAGAATAAACTGTTTTAGAGTCTAGTTATATCGGAGTAGAATTCTTTTACTCCTCAGCCCTTAAATCGCTCTGGTAAGGAATCTTGGCGTAGGTGTTTTGAATTACTTCTCTTCCCTTCAAATTTTCTTTAGGATCCATGATTGGTTTTCGATCGTTGGCCTCAGCTCTTTTCATCCGGTGCATTTCTCGTCAAGTTGACTTGAGCCTCTTCATCTTTGCCAAGCTCAATCCTCGGTTTGCTCTCAGCAGTTATTCCTCTATTCTCGTTGTTTTTGTTTTCCCACCCGCCACCCTTTTCATCCGAGTCGGAGTTAATGTCAGTATCCTTCCTACTAAGTCGAAGTCTTTCTTTCTTTCCTTAATGATTTCAACGGTGTTTTCTCTTCAAGATATTAAATCGTTTCCCCTTCAAGTTGCCTTTGTTTTCCGCCCTCCACCTTTTCTTCCCGGTCGACTCTCTCGACCGCTATCTCATTCGTTGTGGAGCCTCTTGATCTTCCTTCAATTATTTCAACGGTGAATTTCTCGTTTGTTAGTCATTCTTCATTTCTTTTCCGGTGCACTCAATTCAAGTTTTCGGTTGATCTTATTCTTTTCCCTCGGCTCAAGTGTTTTCCTTGCTCGTTTGCATCTAGCCATTCAATCATCCGGAGTTAGTAAGATATCTCGGGAGATTAATCATCTTCCAATTAATTGAGGTTGTCACCTCATTCAAATATTTCAATTGTTCCGGTGCATCATCTATCTTCAACAATCCTTTCCAGCGGTGTTTTTCTTTTTAGTGGGCCTAACCCAGGTCTTTTCGAGGATCTTACGACTCTTCTAATTTCCGGAGCTATTCTCTAATTCATTTCAAGTTTGGCGTAAGTATGAATTTCATCGATCGGATGCCATCTCAAGATAGTTTTCAAATTCTTTTCATTGTTGGCTCAACCTCTTAGCTTTTCATTCTTCGAAGTACCTCAACAATTTTGGTGGTGTTTCTCCGTAAATCGGTGAAGATTGAAGAAGAGTTTTTCCTCTAAATCTTGTCCGTTCTCCGGAGATTCATGGTGATAGCTCGATGTTATCCTATCTAGTTGTTTCGGTTGTGCAACTCTTTTCATCCATCCGGAGTATTTCAGGAGTTGTTTTCCGTCTCGATCATCCAGGAGGTCATCTTTTGAATATTTCTTACGTTCTAAGTTTTCAAGCCGTTCATCTCAATATTCTTACGGTGGTTCCTTCAGATTCTTTTTCCTTGATTATCATTTTAATCCATTCGTTCTTTTCAACCCTATCGGTGATTCATGAAGTCCTTCTCAAGTTTGCGATATGTCACTTCTCAATTATTTTTCAAGAAGAATAAGTAGTATGCAAAATCCATTGCTTGTCATCAATTTAATTTGATGAAGGATAAGCATACAATAAATCTTATTCTTATTTCATCCAAGTGAGTATTCCTTTTCTTGGAGTTTGTTCTTGATGAATAAATTCTAGTTCAAAGTGTTTTCATCTTTTCTTTTCGGAGTTCAATTTCCTCGGCCATCTCGTCCGGAACCTCCATCTGAATCATCATAGCTTTAGTCTTATTCTTTCATCCTTCATTCTATCTCATCATCCTTTTGTCACGGAGTTCTTCATGGTGGTTCTCCATGATTTAATCTTTTCTTCAAGAGTTCATCAAGATTTTGTTGATGGAGTTCAAGTATCTTTCCTTCTTGCTTTTTGAAGTGCAATTAAATCTCCGTATTCTTTTGAAGTGGAGTTTTGCATTTCTTCATTTTCTCAGCTATTAAATCTTTTTCGCTTGTGGTGGTTATCACCTCGAAAATATTGGGATGTTATCCATAAGTCCACAACAAGCTTATTCTTTTCGTTGTTGATTTCTCAACAACTCGGTTCAAACCTTCCTTCTAAAGATGCTTTCAATTTCATTTTGGCACAAGTTGTCATTTTCTTCTCAGTTCTTTTCATTCAATTCTTTCAATTCTTAGGAGGCATTGCGTTGGTCATCTCGTCAAGTGCCATCCCATCGTGTGAAGTTCGTGTTCTATTCATTCCATGTTGGAGTCAGTGCTGCCTAAATCCTTTCGGTCTTATCCGTTTCTTTTCTCATTCTAACCACTCCGGTTAGAACAAGTGATTTCATAGTCTACTCGATTCCGTGAGCTTTTGATTCTCGTCAATTCTGCTTCGTTCCTCTCTTTTTCTCGAGTTCTCTCGATTCTTTGCTTCTTCTTTTGAGTTCTTGTAACACCCGGATAATTAAGCTACGGTAATCCTGCTAATGATACCACGTCACCTCGGTTATTGTGATTAAACTCGTTGATTCAGAACCGGTTCAAATTCAAATTGAAAACATAGGCAAACAATAAAAGTTTTCAAAATTAAAACTAAAATGTTAGGAGTTGTCAAATATTACAAAGTTAATTATGGTGGGGTGCACATTTTTTGTAAAGTGTCTCGATATTTTAAATAAATTAAAAACAGAAAAGGAAAAATAAGAAAAACAAAATAAAACAAAAAAAAGGAGGGAGAAACCCCCCCTTTAGACCATGGGCCAAGCCCACCTGGCCCAGCCGGCCAGCCCCTAGCTCGGCCCACCCCTCACTCCCATATCCCCCTCCCCGGTCGGCAAACCCTAGCGGACACCCTCATTCCCTCCCCCTCCCGATCCCCTTCTCCTCCCCCCGCGCCGATCCGGATCGGGAACCGCCCGATCCCGTCGCCCCCAAGCCATGGCGACCCGCCGCATGACCTCCTCCTCCTCTCCTCCCCGGCCGGCCCTTGGCCGCAAGGCCCCGTCGCCTCAGAGGGCGTCCCGACCCCCACCTTACTTGGGATCCATGCACGCCGGGGCAGCCGCCTCCCGCCCTCCTCCTCGCCTTGTGCGCCCCGGCCGTCCCAGCTTACCTCGGAGACCCCATGTTCCCCAGTGAGCTCTCCCCCCCTTGGCTCCCCGATCCCACACAGGATCGATCCCTAAATCTCTCTCCTCCAGGCATACCACCGCTCCCGTCGCGGCTCAGCTCTGTGCCCATGACCCTCCTCCCTCGCCGGAACCTTCCCCCCGGAGCTCCTCCCGCCTCGGCGCCCGCTCGGGAGGCCAGTCGTGCCGAACCACGGCCCAGCCGAGCGCGCAACCGTGTGGGGCCGCCCGTCGCCCGCCATCTTGGGTTCTTGCCATTGCCGCTGCCGCCTCCCTCTCGCCCATCAGCCACCCCGGCCCCCGTGGCGCTTCCGGCGGACCGAACCACCCGCCGCCTCCGCCGCTTCGCGGCGCCGTTTCGGCCTTGGTCGGCCGTGCCCCTGCCACCGATGGCCTGGCGACCTCCCTTCAAACGCCTTCATTGCGCCCTTGGCAGCGTCGGACTATGAACCAGCGAGGTCGGCGCCCCCTCCGCCCGCGTTTTGGCTCGCTTGGAGCCAACTCATGCCGCATTGCGGCAATGTGGCCGACCCGGGAGCCCTTGCCGAGAGCCATGCAGTGGTGGGCATGGGGCCACCCCCTCGTGAGCACTTTGTTGACTTTCGGTCATTGAAATTTGAAATGCAGCCCCACCTATGACATGGGGCCCCACCCCGAGAATGTTTTTATAAAAGAAAAAAAAAAGAAATTAAATAAATATAATTAATAAAAATAAAAATGAATAAAATTAATTAATTAAGTAAATAATTAATTTAATTAATTACATTTAATTAACCTAATGGCTAATTAACCTAATTAACAATTTATTAATTAAACTAAACTAGTGGTAATTAGTTAACGTGATCAGTGAGACAGGACCCACATATCGGGTTGACCAAGTCAACCACATTGCTTGGCGTCGGCATGACCTCATCTTTGGCGTCATGAATCATTTTTGAATTAAATAATTAATTAATTAAATTCGAGAAATTAATAAAATCTTTAAAAATCATATCTTTTAATCGTAACTTTCGGTTAAAATATTTTCAACATGAAAGTTGCTCGAGCAGCGTGGCGAATCGGATCATGATCCGTTCATCCGCCACACCCCTAACCTACTCAGACCTGCAACTTTTTCCCCTCCGGCTCCTCTTGCGAAAAGCCACGAAACAGGAATACTTTCCGGATGTTTCCATAACAGTACCACCTCATACCACGTTAGGGCACGCCTAACATCGCTACTTGTCATGTCATGCATCGATATGCATCTGTTTACTTAGTATTCATTGTTTCTTCCCCTCTTCTCTCCGGTAGACTACGAGGCCGGCAGCTGCTGCTGGCGATTCGACTAAGGTGTTGTGACCCCTCTCTCTTGCCGAGCAACCAGGCATGCCCCCCCCTTGATCACCGGATATAGCCTACTCTTCTCTATCTGCTTGCATTAGGTAGTGTAGCATATTCTTGCTTGGATACTCCTATCTTTGCTGCATAGCTTTGTCCTTGTTATACATTGTTACCTTTACGCAATCCTATATGCTTAGTATAGGATGCTAGTACTCATCTGTGGCCCTACATTCTTGTCGATACCTGCGTGCTATACTATCGGGCGTGATCACTCGGGAGGTGATCACGGGTATATCTATATCTTATACATGATACATGTGGAGACTAAAATCGGGTGGTGATGGAGCACCCGTGAGTGGATCTTTGGCCGGGGCGACAGGAGGAGTTGAGACCGCCTAGGAGAGAGGTGGGGCAGCCTGTTCGGCGTTCGCGGATACTTAACAGCCGCGAGGTCTTGGTATTTGATCTGGGTTGGCTCTGACTTATCGCACTAACCATCTCGCGGGAGTAGTTATGGGTATCCGGCGTCGTGGTATCGGCCGAAAGCACTTGCCGGCGTCGGCTGAGGCCCAGCAGCGCGGATTGGAATGGGCGCCACTAGGCTGAGTGCGCTTCCGGCGCGTCATAGCAATCTTGAGTGTGCTTTCGAGGCGATGGGCCCGGACCCTGGCGGCAGGTTTGAACCGGCGTGTTGGCCTCTGTTGTGCCTAGGTGGGGCTGCGGCGTGTTGATCTTCAGCGGCGGGCATGACCGGAAAGTGTGTCGGCCAAATGGGATCAAGCGTCTTTGGGTAAGATGGTGCACCCTGCGAAGTTAATCTATTGAATAGCCGTGATCTTGATGTGGGGCGACTTGGGTTGTACCTTGAGCTTATGACAACTAGAGCCGGATACTTGATAAAACACACCCTTCAAGTGCGGATACAACGGTGGTGGCTCTCTCTCGGGAATATGAGGAGGGATGCTGGGTAGGATTATTGCTATGTGATGTTACTTGGAGGACTTCAACCTTCCCTCTTCTACATTTGCAAGACAGGTGACGAGCGTAGTCTTCGTTAAGACTAGCTATCCCCCTCTTATTACGGCATTCTGCAGTTCAGCCTTGATATGGCCTTTACACATATATCCATGCATATGTAGTGTAGCTCCTTGCTTGCGAGTACTTTGGATGAGTACTCACGGTTGCCTTGTTCCCCTTTTCCCCTACCTCTACTCGATTCTTTGCAGGCGATGGAGCCGAGCCGAGGGCATACCGTCGATGGCGACTACTACTGCGGAGGTGCCTACTACTACGTGCGGCGGCGGCGGCGACCGAGGAGTAGCTAGGAGGATCGAGCGGGAGGCTGCGCCTCTTTCGTCTGTATCCCGGTTTGTGCTAGCCTTCTTAAGGCAAACTTGTTTTAACTTATATGCGTACTCAGATATTGTTGCTTCCGCTGACTTCGTCTATGTTCGAGCACTTGTATTGAGCCCTCGAGGCCCTGGCATATTATGATGCTTGTATGACTTATTTTATTTGTAGAGTTGTGTTGTGATATCTTCCGTGAGTCCTTGATCTTGATCGTACACATTTGCGTGCATGATTAGTATCACGATTAAATCGAAAGCGTCCTGAGATTAATGTCGAGCCATTGCTGTGGAATCCCCTTCCACACTCCTTGGCGAAGTCGAGTCTAGACATTGCAAAAACTTTTACTAACTTGGTTGTGTGCCTTACGGGCCCACGTCGCCATCGGGTGGTACTAGGATATTTTACTCCTCGACCTTTACTCACTGGGACTCTGAACTGTCTTCTACTCGGGTTAAGCGATTTTACTAACTAACACTAGGATCCGTGACCACATTCACCCCAAAGTTGGATATAGCCATAGTTATTCTTGGAATTGTATTTGATCAGTTTCCACCTTGTCATTTGACTCCTTTGAAGCGTCTTTGTTTTGAGATGGAACCCACGAGGCGGGTCGTGCGCCACCACGATGGCCATTGGTGCCTCGGGATCACTGCGGTGCTAGCGGAGATGATGATCTCCGGGTTATCGCTGGCACCTGAGTACACCGTCTTTGAGGAGTACGGGACTATAACGGGGAAGCGATGCCGCGCCATCGTCCACCTCTACTCTCGGGAGTATGACTCCACCTCTTTGTCTTGCACACCGCACATGGTGTTAGAGGTGACTATCGATATGGCAGTCCGCGATGCTGCTTATCTTTGCTCGACCGTCTTCGTGCGAGTATCGAGTTGGACACCTCCCCTTCCGGGCACATTGCTATCGCGTCGATGTTGGTGAGGAGGTTACTACGCTGCTTTGCCTACTCACTTTGTCACGAAGAGCCCTTCTACCATCGAACTTTGTTACGCATCGCGTGGGCTGGATCGAATAACGAGCTCTTCGCCAAAGTTGTACATCACCCGTCGGCACCTTTACGTGCTCGCGCTGATACCCTTTGTCCGATCGAGCTGCGGCGTTCTGCGATCTACCCGGCGAGGACCGTGATGCCTCGGGGTGTCGGTTGGCGGGCGTGGGAGGCTACTCTCCGCGCCAGCCCTCTTACGCCGCGGGCGTCGGATTCAGCACGAGTATCCGTGGCCCCAGTCGCAGCGTGGAGGACTATCATTGCCACACTACCGACTTTAGGGCTTCTGGCTACCTCCATGATACCGCGTGGGACTGATGTAAACTTGCTTGTTAGTGTTAGATGCATTGCGCCCGCGAGACTGCGTGCCGCCTATGATGTCTTAGTCTATGTCTTGAACTCGTATGCGAACTCTATGCATGGTTCCTTTTGTAAGATATACCAACTACTATGTAGTTTTTATCGTCTTTGCTTTCATTATGCATGTTTCATCATGAATGCTTCTTGTCCTTTGCATGAATTTCTCAAATCTTTGAATTACCTGTTATATAATAGCGGGATGGTTAGAACCAGGTGAGTGGAACGTGATGCGTGGTGGCAACTTCCCACCACCTTTGAGTACATGGCTGGTATGATCCACAGCTTGAGATGAATCGCCCGAGTTGATGGAAAACATGATGGCTCGGTTTCCTCGCCCCAATATGAACCGACAGCCAAACACAAGCGACTCTGCGAGTTTCATACGCTGAACCCGGTGTGTGCCGCAGCTCAACCCAGCCCTGGATCTTGATGGTAGCTCGTGACATCACCTATGAGATGGAGCACTGGTGGCGTAACCCCCAGCTATGTCACTTTTGCTTCCTTCTTCTGAAGGGACCCATGACTCAATGGTGGGACAGCCACGGGCGTACTCGCGGTTGGAACACTCATCACTGGCGGACTTCCAAGCTGCCTTCCATGCCCGTTTCATCCCTCAAGGGTCATGGACGGAAGAAGCGAGTTCATAACCTCACCCAAGGCAACAAGACTGTTGAAGCTTATCGGCGAGAGTTCTTGGACTTGTCTCGCTATCTTGAAGAGGACATTGCAAGCGATGCCGCTTGCAGGAGAAGATTCGTGGCGGCCTTCAAGGCGACATCAAGCTCGCACTTCTAGTGCATGACTTTGCTGATTCGCCACCTTGGTGAACAAAGCTATCAATGTCGGCCAGTGCGGGGAATACGAGCTCTAACGAGGCGCAACCGTGACACGGGCTCATCTTGGGCCGTCCTCATGAGCGCAAGATATGGATTCCCAACGGTATGTACCCGGCCAGAATGCACCTGCTCCAAGGCGAGAACTATGCTGCACCTCGTCTTGCCTTCAACTAAGCGGCCAAGCTTCGACTCCACCACCCCAGCTCCTGTTCCCACCCCAATAATGGCTTGTGCTTGGTGCGGACAACGAGACGCCGTGCTAGAAAATGCAACGAACCAGAATCGGTGGCCTTCGGTGACGGGCCGTGGAAACACCGGCCCGCAACAACCTTTGCCAAGCCTTATGGTGAGCTCAGGCCAACCACGTTGATCACGAATGAAGCTCAAGACCAGCACACTCTTTGTGATGGGTACACTCCTCGTAAATTCAGTACCTGCATCTGTTTTATTCGATTGAGAACATCGCATTCATTCATGTCGAAGACTTTGCATACAAGCGCGGCGTTAAGTGTGAGAGATGAACTCTTGGTGAGTGGTAAAAACCCCTTGGGACAATGTCAAACCTCCATGGTTGGCGTCGGCGTCCCGTGGAAATCGAAGGGCTGGAATTCTATGCCTCCCCATTATCTGAGGCGTCTAACATCGACCTCATTTTGGGGATGGATTGGTTGAAAGCGCATCTGGCGTCAATCGTTTGCGCCACTAAGACCGTCCATCTGCTACACCCTTCGATGAAATAATAAGCTACAATGCAAATGCGGTTCGAGGATTGCGAGGCAAGCTCTATGCATTGAATGCATTGAGCGCGCACCCTCGAGGAAAACATTCCTGTCGTTCGCGATTTCCAAGGCGTCTTTCTGAAGAACTTCGAGGATTCCCCTGCTAGAATTTGTCGAATTAAGTCATCGACTTGAGCCGGGCACCACTCCTATAGCCAGCGACCCTACAAGATGCCCGCGCGAACTCCTTGAGCTAAAGGAGAAATCGACAAATCTCTTCAAAGTGGTTTCATTAGCCCAAGTTGCTCTCCTTGGGGAGCACCTTCTCTCTTTGTCAAGAAGAAGGATGGGACAAACCGATTGGTCCAAGACTACCGTCCCATAAATCAAGCTACCATTGAATAAGTATCCTCTTCCTCGGATCAATGATCTTATGATCAAGCTGGTTGGTTCGTCGGTGTTCTCGAAACTTCGACTTGAGGTTGGGTTACCACCAGATCCGTGTTATTGAGGAGGATATCCCCAAGACCGCATTGTGACTCGTTATGGTTCATCACAGTACACCGTCATGTCTTCGGCTTAACCAATGCTCCGGCTACCTTCTCTCGCTTTGATGAACTATATATTCATGGATTACCTCAACAAGTTAAATGCGTGGTTTATCTGGATGATATCTGATCTTTTCCAGAATGAAGAAGAACATCTTGAACATCTTCGTCTTGTCTTTGGAAAAGCTACGAGAGCATCAACTCTATGCCAAGTTCTCCAAATGTGAATTCGGCTTCCGAAGTGACCTATCTGGGCATGTCATCTCTAAGGATGGTATTGCCGTCAACCACTGAAAAGAGTTCAGGCTATTCTCGATTGGACTCCTCAAAAGAGCGTTAAGCAAGTCGAGTTTTTTCGGTCTACTTGACTATTCTGTCGATTAAGTCGAGAACTTCTCCAAGATTGCCGAGACCTCGACTAACTTTGTTGCATAAGGCGTCAAATTCCAATGGAGCGAGATAAATGTCGGGAAAGTTTCCGAGCACTCAAAGACAAGTTGACTTCTGCCCAGTGCTAGCTCCTCCGATACTAAGAAGGACTTCGTCATTTCTGCGGCGCTTCTCGTCAAGATTAGGCGGTGTCCTAATGCAAGCGCAAAGTGGTTGCTTATGCCTCTCGGCGATTTAGCCCTCACGAAGAACTACCCAGTTCACGACCTCGAGCTTCTGCTGTCATTCATGCGCTAAGCGATGGCGACATTACCTTCTCGGTGTCGTTGCGAGATCTTCGGACCGACCACCAAAGTCTGAAGTATCTATTTACTCAGCCAGAACCTGAACCTCCGTCAGCAGAGAGATGGATGGAGGCTTGCGAACTTTGATTTGGGTATTTCCTATCGCGCGAGCAAGGCTAATGTAATGGTTGATGCCTTGAGCATGAAGTCTTCTGCAACCACCTTGAGTTCACAAAGTTCAGCCCCACTTGTTGAAGAATTGAAAAATGAACCTCCATATTGTTCCTCCGGGTTTTTCGCTCCCCTCCTCCGGAGTTCCATAAGATGAATCTCCGTGTTGTTTCCGGGGTTCCCTCTATACCACGGCTGTTGAACCCGATCTCGTGGGCACCATAAAGACAATGCGAGGATTTGACTCTGAAGTCTACAAGATTAAACAAGACCTCAAAGAAGAAATCCCTCATTCTTCACTATTCTTGATGATGGCGCCTTTGCTTCAAAGCGCGCCTAGTGGTGCCGTGTAAGAAGGAAAACCTGAATATGACTCGAAGGTTATGAAAGAAGCTCATGATCGCCTCTATGTATCCATCCTGGTAGTACAAAGATGTATCAAGACATTAATCCGGAGATTACGGTGGTCTAATATGAAGCGAGGACATTGCTCGCTATGTTCTTTGAGTGTGGCGTTGCCGTCGTATCAAGCGAGAACATCAAAGGCCTCTGGAACTCTGCAACCTATCTCTATTCCTGAATGGAAATGGGACCATGTTGAAATGGACTTACGTCCTTTGGATTTCCCAAATCGCGAGAAAGGTAATGATGCTATTCTTATGCGTCATTGACCCGGCTTTCTAAAGTTGCTCATTTACGGCGGTCAAAAAGCGATCACTTTGCTAGTCGACTTGCAACGCTCTATATGTCGAATTGTTTCACTTCACGGTATTCCTTTGGTTATCGATTCGGACCGTGGCAGCTTATTCACTTCAAGATTACGGGCAAGTTTTCAAGAAGCTATAGGGACTCATTTATCTTTCGATCTGCGTTTCATCCATGATCTCAAGGGCAAGTTGAGCGTGTCAACCAAGTTCTCGAAGACATGCTTGAGCTTGTGTTATTTCCTTGGCAAGAAATGGGAGGAATCTCTCCCGTATCTGAGTTCTCTTATAATAATAGCTATCAAGCTAATCGAAGATGGCCCCCTTGAAGTGTTATATGGGCGAAAGTGCGAACCCCTACGAACTGGTGAAGCGGGAGCGTCCACTCTTGATCGGATATTATCAACATGCGAAGAACAAGTCCGCATTATTAGCGAGAATCTCAAGACTGCTCGATCACGTCAAAGAGTAATTATGACCGTCATCACAAGACATGGTCTATCAACTTTGGCGAAAAGGCCTATCTTCGCGTTACACCAATGAAGGGTGCTCACCGCTTGGGATCAAGGCAAGCTAGCTCCTGCGCTATATTGGCCCATTCACTAATACGGAAAAGCGTGGAAAAGTGGCATATCAGCTGGAGCTTCCGTCGAACCTTTCTCGGGTTCACGATGTGTTCACGTGTCACAACTCCGGCGCTGCTTCAAGGACCCAATCCGGCGGTGGACCATGAAGTGCTTTCGAATTACAACGGGACCTCTCCTATAAAGAGCATCCGGTCCGCATTCTCGACCAAAGCTGAGCGCCGCTTTACGTCGGAAGCGATCAAGTTCCTCAAAGTCCGATGGTGAATCACTCGAAAGGCGAAGCCACACAGGAGCGAGGATCGTCTTGAGATGAATACCCGCACTCTTTCCTTCTACCTCCTAAATCTCGGGGCCGAGATTTCTTGTAATGGAGGAGATTTGTAACACCGGATAATTAAGCTACGGTAATCACGCTAATGATACCACGTCACCTCGATTCTTGTGATTAAACTCACGTTGATTGAACCGGTTTCAAATTCAAATTGAAAACATAGGCAAACAATAAAAGTTTTCAAAATTAAAACTAAAATGTTAGGGGTTGTCAAATATTACAAAGTTAATTATGGTGGGGTGCACACATTTTTGTAAAGTGTCTGGATATTTTAAATAAATTAAAAACAGAAAAGGAAAAATAAGAAAAAAAAATAAAAAAAAAAAGAGAGGAGAAAACCCGCATGCCCAGCCCAGGCCAAGCCCAGCCCAGTGGCCAGCAGCCCAGCTCGACCCACCCTCACTCCCATATCCCCCTCCCGGTGGCAAACCCTAGCCGGACACCCTCATTCCCCCCCTCCCGATCCCTTCTCCTCCCAGCGCCGATCCGGATCGAGAACCGCCCGATCCATTCGCCCCCCCCCCAGCGGCGACCCGCCCGACCTCACCTCCTCCTCTCCTCCCCACGCCCGCGCATGGCTCAAAGGCCCCTCGTCGCCTCAGGGCCGTCCCAGCCCCCACCTGCGCCCGGATCCATAGCGGGCGGCCGCCTCCCGCCCTCCTCCTGTTGTGCGCCCCGCCGTCCCAGCTTACCTCGGAGACCCCGTTCCCCCCCAGTGAGCTCTTCCCCCTCCCCCTCGCTCCCCGATCCCCACAGGATCGATCCCCTCGTCTCCTCCCGGGCGACGCCACCGCTCCCGGCGCCCGGCTCGGCGCGCCCGCTGACCCTCCCTCCCTCGCCAGGAACCCCCCCGCGGGCTCCTCCCTTCTCGGCGCTCAGGCCCGTGCCGAACCACGGCCCGGCGAGCACGCCCGTGCCGAGGGAGCCGCCGTCGCCGCCATGCACCAAGGGGTTGTTGCGCTTTCGCCGCGCCTCCCTCTCGCCCGTCAGCAGCCACCCGGCCCCGTGGCGCGCTTAAGCGCGGACCCGAACCACCCGCCGCCTCCGCGCTCGCGGCGCCCGTTTCCAGCCAGTCGGCCGTGCCTTGCCACCGATGGGCCATGGCCTCCCCACCTTGAGCGCACCCGGCCGCGCCTTGTGGCCGGACTACTGAACCCCGTGGTCAGGCGCCCCCTCCATGGCGTTTTTGGCTCATGGAGCCAACTCGACACCGCATGACCGGCGTGCCGACCGGGGAGCCACCGCTTTGAGCCAGCGATGGTGGGCCAGGGCCCCCCCGCCGCACATTGACTCGGTCGATTAAATTTGTTGGGCGGCCCCCACCTGTGACATGAGGCCCCCCCCGAGAATGTTTTTATATAAAGAAAAAAAGGAAATTAAATAAATATAATTAATAAAAATAAAAATGAATAAAATTAATTAATTAATTAATTAGTAAATAATTAATTTAATTAATTACATTTAATTAACCTAATGGCTAATTAACCTAATTAACTCACATTAATTAAACTAAACTAGGAGTAATTAGTTACTTGATCAGCATTGCGAGCAGGACCCACATGTCGGGTTGACCAAGTCAACCTGTTATTCTTGCAGCGTCGGCATGACCTCATCTTTGGCGTCATAAATCCATTTTTGAATTAAATAATTAATTAATTAAATTCGAAATTAATAAAATCTTTAAAAAATCATATCTTTTAATCGTAACTTTCAGTTAAAATATTTTCAACATGAAAGTTGCTTTCGAGCAGCGTAGCGAATCCGGATCGCGGATCCGTTCGTCGCCACACCCCTAACCTATCAGAACCTGCAACTTTCCCCTCGGCTCTCTTGCAAAACCACGAAACAAGAATACTTTCCGGATGTTTCCCCATAACGATACCACCTCATACCACGTTAGAGACGCGCCTAACGCCGCTACTTGTCATGTCATGCATCGATATGCATCTGTTTACTTGGTATTCATTGTTTCTTCCCCTCTTCTCTCCGGTAGACTACTGGAGACCGGCTCTTCTTTGGCGATTCGACTCTGGTGTTGTGACCCCTCTCTCTTGCAGAGCAACAGGCAAGCCCCCTTGATCACCGGATATCGCCTACTCTTCTCTATCTTGCTTGCATTAGAGTAGTGTAGCATATTCTTTGCTTCGGATACTCCTATCTTCTTTGCATGCTGCTTTGTCCTTGTTATACATTGTTACCTTACGCAATCCTATATGCTTAGTATAGGATGCTAGTACTTTCATCTGTGGCCCTACATTCTTGTCAAATCTGCCGTGCTATACTATCGGGACGTGATCACTCGGGAAGTGATCACGGGTATATACTTATACATGATACATGTGGAGACTAAAAGTCGGGTGGGTGATGGAGCACCATGAGTGGATCTTTGGCCGGGCGGCAGGAAGAGTTGAGACCGCCTAGGAGAGAGGTGGGCCTGGCCTGTTGGCGTTCAGCGGATACTTAACTGCTTAATGAGGTCTTGGTATTTGATCTGGGTTGGCTCTGAGCTTATCGCACTAACCATCTCTGGCAGGAGTAGTTATGGGTATCCGGCGTCGTGGTATCAGCAGAAACACTTGGGCGTCGGCCAGGCGGCCTTGGCTTGATTGGCTGAGAGCCACTAGGCTGAGTGCGCTTCGGCGCGTGCGCATAACGTCTGAGGTGTGCTCGAGGCGATGGGCCCGGACCCTGCAGCTTAGGTTTGAGACGGCGTGTTGGCCTCTTTGTTGTGCCTAGGTGGGGCTGCGGCGTGTTGATCTTCAGCGGCGGGCATGACCGGAAAGTGTGTCGGCCAAATGGGATCAAGCGTCTTTGGGTAAGATGGTGCACCCTGCGGTAATTAATCTATTGAATGGCCGTGATCTTGATAGCAGGGCGACTTGAGTTGTACCTTGAGCTTATGACAACTAGAACCGGATACTTGATAAAACACACCTTCCAAGTGCGGATACAACGGTGGTCGCTCTCTCGAGGGGATATGAGGAGGGATCGTGGGTAGGATTATTGCTATGTGATGTTACTTGGAGGACTACAACCTTCCCTCTTCTACATGTTGCAAGGCGGTGACGAAGCGTAGTCTTCGTTAAGACTAGCTATCCCCTCTTATTACGGCATTCTGCCAGATTCGGTCCTTGATATGGCCCTTTACACATATATCCATGCATATGTAGTGTAGCTCCTTGCTTGCAGTACTTTGGATGAGTACTCACGGTTGCCTTGTTCCCCCCCCTACCTCTACTCGATTCTTGCAACGGTGATGGAGCCAGGCGAGCAGCCACCGTCGATGGCGACTACTACTGCAGGTGCCTACTACTACGTGCAGCCCGGCGGCGAGCGACCGGGGTAGCTAGGAGGATCGAGGCGGGGAGCTGCGCCTCTTCGATCTGTATCCCGGTTTGTGCTAGCCTTCTTAAGGCAAACTTGTTTAACTTATATGCGTACTCGAGATATTGTTGCTTCCGTGACTTCGTCTATGATCGAGCACTTGTATTCGAGCCCTCGGGCCCACGGCTTGTATTATGATGCTTGTATGACTTATTTTATTTGTAGAGTTGTGTTGTGATATCTTCCGTGAGTCCTTGATCTTGATCCGTTACATTTGCGTGCATGATTAGTGTCTGCGATTAAATCGGGGCGTCCACGATTCTTGTTTCACCTCATCCCTTTTCTCTTTCGTCTCGGTCCTAAGATCTCGGGGCCAGAGATCTCTTGTTAGTGGAGGAGTGTTATAGCGCCCCGGATTACGATCGCCGGTGTCGCGCGATTATTAGCCGTCGTTGCCATGTCATTTGCTGCGTGTTGCACTTTGCCATGTCATCGGTTGCATTTCATATCATGTCATCATGTGCATTTCATTTTGCATACGTGTTAAGTTTCTTGCATCCGAGCATTTTCCCGTTGTCCGTTTTGCAATCCGGCACTCCTATGCCCTCCGCGTCCCCTTTTGTCTCTTATTTGTGGCGGGTGTTAAACTTTCTCGGAATGGACGAGTCTTGCCAATGACCTTGGTATACCATCGGTGAACCGCCTATCAAGTTCGTGTCATTTGGAAGTCGTTTGGTACTCCAGCGGTTAACAGCGTAGCGAAACCTCCCTTTTCTCTTGCAGCCTTACCCCTTCCAAAACTGGCCCAAAACCCATCTAAGTCATCTCCATGCTCTCGGTCGTTCGATCCTGCATCGCGTGGCGAAACCGCACCTCATTTGGAGTCTCTAGCTCCCTCTACCTATAAATATGCCCCTCCCGGATTTTTGCGAGATGAAACCTAACCTCCTCCTCCTCGCGTGCGCGGACATGTCCGCCAGCGCCGGCAGCGTCCATCCCGCTGCCACGTCGCCCGGCCAATGGCGGCGACCGTCACCTCCTCGCCTCCTTCTCCACTCGCAAGCGCCGCGTCGGCACCGCGCCGCCCCTTCGCTTCGCCCGGCCAGCAGGGACGGATCGCGCCCTTGCGAACCCGTCCGCTCGCCGGGTGAGCCCGTGCCCCGCGTGCCCGCGTCGCCCAGCTCCGCCGCCAGCCACCCGACCGGGCGCCGCCGCCCGCCTCCCGTCTCCCGCGCGGCGCCTCACCTCACGCGCCGCAATACCGCCCGCCTCCATGCCTGCCGCCGCGAGAGCGCCGCGCCTCCCCTCGCCGCCTCCGTGCCTTACTTTGCCCTGCCGAATCGCGCGGCCGGCCGCTGCCACCATCCCTCCCGGCCGCCCGGCCTCCTCCCGCCGCC
>JAHIAM010005189.1:0-51838 GCA_021605205.1 Aegilops longissima
AGTTCGGGATACTAGGGTACCCCTACTCTAGTACACCGACAACATATACATTAACGGTCGCACAGGAGGTATTTTAATTCTTGAAGGCACAAGTATAAAAAGCTTTTATATTCCATCGAAACATTATTTCACAATAATACATGTTATTCGAACATAATATCCTTCGAGCACTGCGTCTCTATTAAACGAGCGCCCTGCAGAACTTCCCGAAAATAGTGCTCAAGCGTGTACTCGGCTTGAGACGAATCTTGGGATGCAACATCGGTGGCCTTCATCTCCGCCAAGATGTCTTGACACGGGCAAGAGCCATCCGCGCACCCTCTATGCATGCTGACCGCCTTATTGCATTGATATGCGGCACCGCACCAAGGAACTGGTGCACCAAGCCAAAATAACTCTTCGGCTCGGGCCTTTTCGGCCACAAATGACTCACGACATCCTTCATGGCAAGTCCGGACAACCTATTCAGCTCCGCCCATTCGGCCAAATGATCGGTTAGTGGAAGTGGGCGCTCTGGATTATGGAACTGCGACCAAAAAAGCCTTTCCATTTCATGATCCTTTTGATCTCGGAAGTGTTCAGCCGCGTCCGCGGCACTCGCCAACAAGTCCAGATAAGAATCCGCCGCACTCCACAGCCGGTCCAACTGAGCATATTTAGGATCCACGAACTTCCTCCGCAGCAGAAAGGGCTTTCCAGCCGTGATATCTCCGGCCTGACGTAGCTCCTCCTTCATAGCTCTCATCGCAGAGCGAGCATCCTTGGCCTCGGTAGTGGCCTTCTTCAGGTCCTCTTGCTCCGCTCGACCTTCTTTTTCAAGAAGCTCGCAGCGGTCGGTAGCATTCTTCAACTTCACGGCCATCTCGGCCATTCCCTTCTTGCTTCGACAGTGAGCAGCATGTTCGGCTTTTAGCTCTTCGGCCGCCTTTAAGGCAGCCGCATCACTTTTTTTGGCCTGCTCCTTGGCTCGGGCGAGCTCCGCCCGAAGGTTCTCCATGGCAGCAACACCATCTGCATCATGCATACATTTTGTAAGGCACGGGCATCAAGCTCCCTTACCAGGTGTCCGCGGAGAAACTGCATACCTTGTGACTCGTCAAGCCGCTTATTGACAAGCGCGATGTCGGCATCCGCCACGTCAAGTTGCTGCTTTAGTTCGGCAAATTCATCAGTCCGGCTAGCCACTGGACACTTCGCCACCTACATAGGAAGGGCGACATATTATACCTGGGATTATGATCCTCGGCGCGCCGTCATTTTTGACAAGCACCAAGCCTCAGGGGCTACTATCTACACAGGGCGCATTTTATATGCGGAACTGTCAGAAGGTACATCATTTTGCGTACCTCAAAACCTGTCAGTAAACTTCTGACGGCTTCGTGCAATCCGCTCTCAGCGGATGAAATCCTTTCAATCACCGTACCCATTAATGCACGGTGATCTTCTGAGATAGACGCTCGCCCGAGCAGATCCTTCAGCTCCTCCGACCGTGCACCAGGCGGTGCCGGACTTGTCCGATGGCCCTTTTCGAAGGCCGGACGCGGAGGGCTTTGGGGGGACATACGGCTGCCTTTCGGCCCCGCCAGATTCGGAGAAACCCTCCGCGATGACACCTCAGGGTCGCCCGCCTCGCAAGGCGGTATGGAAGGGGAGGCGTTCCACTCTCCATCATCTCCGGACGAAGATCCCCTGAAGATGAGCTCTGCTGAGAAGGGCTAAGATCCGAACTGCAAGGTAAAATTTCGGATATCTTCATCAGAAATAGGACAGGGATATCCTTTATTTTAAAACTCCCCTCTTTACTTACGGCTTGGTGGAGGGCTGATCCCCTTGGGGGCACAGTGCGGCCGAGGCATCTCTCGGCGCAGGACCCTCTGACGAAGATTTATTCCCCCGCTTTGAGCCCATGGTCTCCGGGTCTTCAGAGGCGGTCCTCTTCTTCCCTTGGATGGAGGGATTCTTGATCCCTCCTTTCCTGACAGCCTCCTTCGCGGAGGCGGTAGCTTCCTTGTTTCCCCCTTCACCTTCTTCTGAAGGCGCAACCTCAAGCATCCTGGTTAGCACGGGATCCGGCGTGGTCTCATGGAGGGGGGCCGGACACCTGATTAACTTTGCTTTCGCCATCCACTCCTATTCAAGGGACAACTCTTTTAAGGGCAAGTTCATGATAAATATGGGATAGCATGTCCGGGTACAGGGCTACTTACTTGAGTATCCGGGCGATTGCAGCTCAGACCTGCGTCCTTGGTCAAGTCCGGACACATCGCTTGTGATTCGAAGAACAGTTTGTACATCTGCATTGGCGTCGCGCCCATAAAATGTTGGAGAGCTCGTGGTCCCTCCAAATTAAACTCCCATAGGCGGAGGGGGCGGCGTTTGCAGGGCAGGTTGCGACGAATCAGCATGACCTGCGCTACTACGACCATATTGATCTCTCTCTCTCTAGGAGGTCTCGAATACGACCCTGCAACAAGGGCATGTCCTTGGACGGCCCCCAGTCAAGCCCCTTATTGACCCATGACGCCAGCCGCGGTGGAGGACCCGAGCGAAAGGCAGGTGGCGCCACCCACTTGGTGCCCCTGAGAGCTGTGATATAAAACCACTCTTGTTGCCATAAGCTGAGCACCTCTTGAAAAGAGCCCTCGGGCCAGGGAGCGTCCACATTCTTGCTTATAACAGCCCCTCCGCACTCTGCTTGCTGCCCCTTGATCATCTTCGGCTCCACTTTGAAGGTCTTAAGCCACATCCGAAGTGAGGGGCAATGCGGAGGAAGGCTTCACACACAACAATGAACGATGAGATGTGGAGGATGGACTCCGGATCCAAGTCGTGAAATTCCAACCCATAATAAAACATGAGCCCCCTCACGAAGGGGTCCGTCGGGAAGCCCAGCCCCCGAAGGAAGTGAGACGCGAACACCACGCTTTCACCAGGCTTGGGAGTGGGAATAACCAGCCCATGGGCGGGTAGCCTATGCGAAATTTTGTTGGTTAGATACCTGGCATCTCTTAGCTTTAGCACGTCTTCTTCCGTAATGGAGGAAGGCATCCACCAGCCTTGCAGGTCGGAGCCGGACATTATCGAAGGTCCGAAGCGCCTGAATCTGGAGCTTTGGGTGTTGGAACTCGAGGCGACGGGCGGATTCGATTGAGATTGAAAGAAAGAAGTGGAGCCTTGGTCTCTTTATAAAGAGGTTGAATACCAAGAGCCTTCCCCGTGACCGTTCGGGACTCGCCTTCGATAGAGGAGACGTGCCAACAGGCACGATTGGGTTACCCACGCCCGTATTAATGAGAATCCCGGAATAAGGGGACACGATCTCTGCTTTGACAAGACGTGCCAAGGAAACCGCCTCGCTAAACGCGCTGAGGTGGGACAGTAAAAACGATTCGAATAAAGGCTTGGCTGTGGTGTGATGTCACGCTGCGGAATACGTCAGCAGATTGAATTTGTGTAAATATCATTCTCTCTACGGTGGTATGTGGAACTTATTTTGCAGAGCCGGACACCATCCTTGTGTTCAAAATCTTCTATGAAGTATTCTGAGGAGGAACCCGCCTTGCAATGCCGAAGACAATATGCGCCGGACTCGCCATTGAAGCCTGGTTCATGGGCTCTTGAGGAGTCCTGGATTAGGGGTGTCCGGATGGCGGACTATAGCCTTTGGCCGGACTCTGGACTATGAAGATACAAGATTGAAGACTTCGTCCCGTGTCCGGATGGGACTTTCCTTGGCGTGGAAGGCAAGCTTGGCAACACGGATATGTAGATCTCCTACCATTGTAACCGACTCTGTAACCCTAACCCTCTTCGGTGCCTATATAAACTGGAGGGTTTTAGTCCGAGGACTAACAACAATCATACCATAGGCTAGCTTCTAGGGTTTAGCCTCTCGATCTCGTGGTAGATCTACTCTTGTACTACCCATATCTTTAATATTAATCAAGCGGGAGTAGGGTTTTACCTCCATCGAGAGGGCCCAAACCTGGGTAAAAACATCGTGTCCCTTGTCTCCTGTTACCATCCGCCTAGACGCACAGTTCGGGACCCCCTACCCGAGATCCGCCGGTTTTGACACCGACACCAGTTTTGCCACATGAGTCCACCATACCTACCTATATGCGGTATTCCCGTGACGTTCTAGGCAAATTTGTATGTGCCATCTCTAATTTTCAAAATAAAATTCATTTTTGTGTGCTCGTATCGCTCATGAAGCGGCAGGGGGTGGCCAATATTTTCCATGCTAGTTGTGTTATTCTCAATATGAGTGTTTATTCACTTGTAATTGCACGAGAGTACGACAAAGGTATTAGGGATGCCCAGTCCCGAAATGAAAAGGGAATTTACTTTATCTTGTCAAATAATAAATTCCTTGAAAAGTGTTGGTATGGAGGCACCCGTGGATACGGCTAGCCATGATTTGTGAAAGAATGGTGGAAAGAAGAATAAACTTTATTTTCTGTTTGGGAACCGCCTATGATATATCTAGCATGGAAAGTGTTGGGAATTACTCGGCCGTTTCCGTTGACAGGAAAAGTATGCCTCCCAAAAAAAATTATCTCTCAATTTAAGCTTTGAGCTCTGGCACCTGTACAAATCCCTACTCCCCACTATGAAGGGCCTATCTATTTATTTTATGCAATTTTTATTTTTATTTGAGTCTTCGTCTTCTCTTATAAAGCACCAACTAAGGGGCACTATGAGCGTACTCGAGCATTGGATGTAGCTAATATGTGAGTGTGTTTCATGAATGGATCAATGATTGAGCATGATGGGCTAGGGATAGCTTTCTTTAGTGTTGATATTTTGAAAGACATGGTTGCTTGTTGATATGCTTGAATATTGATGTCCTCATGTCAAATTATAGACTATTGCTTTGAATCATTCACGTCCAAATGTCCATGCTACAAAAGAAAAGAGTATATGATAAATATGATAGGTAGTATTCCACATCAAAAATTCTATTTTCAATTGCTACTTTAACATGAGAAGTTTTATGAGAAAGAATTGTTGTTATGATGCTAGGAAA
This sequence comes from Aegilops longissima, assembly GCA_021605205.1. Taxonomy (NCBI): domain Eukaryota; kingdom Viridiplantae; phylum Streptophyta; class Magnoliopsida; order Poales; family Poaceae; genus Aegilops; species Aegilops longissima. The sequence goes on from JAHIAM010005189.1 coordinate 5,030, forward strand.
AGTGCCCCAAAGTGATAGATATTCAAGAGGGATATAATAAATTTTTTTAATGTAGATCATTGGATATGATAAGTTTGACTCCTTGCAATAGTTCTGCGATATGAAGATAATAATATGTGAGTTATGTTGGAGAGTAATTATGCTTTAGTAAGAATATTGGTGTTAAGTTTTGTGATTCCCTATGCAAGCACAAAAGTCAATAGTTATGCAATGAAATTACATCCTACTTGTGGTGCATTATTCGGTGTTAGCTATGCTCAATGCTCGTTTATGTAAATTTTCGTTTCTTGGTTGGTTGCTTCTCAATCTATTTGCTAGCCTCCATTTGTACTAAGTGGGAATACTACTTGTGCATCCAAAATTCCTAAACCAATTTTGCCACATGAGTCCACCAAACCTAGGGGTGGGCATAAAAACCGATGAACTGAAAACCAAACCGATGACGAAACCGAATAAACCGAATTTTTGGTTTTTTCTACTATGACAGTAAATTCGGTTTCGAAGTCTAATAACCGATCAAAATTCGGTCGGTTATGTTTTTATTCCGGTGAACCGAACAAGATGAGTCAGCGTTAAACACGTAAAGGACAACGCGAAAACAAGCATATCCAACTTCTCCCGAGAGTCACGCCCACGATCCCCTTTTTAGAGCTCACCCGCGAGGCCACGGTCGCTTCAGGGACCAACAGACCACGCGTGCCTCGCGTAACGTGGGCCTACCTGACAAAATTGCATGCAAGCTTGGAAGGCCCAACTCACGTGGGCTTTTTTTGAAGTGTGTGTCCAGCTGTGCGAGCGTACAGCTTACCAGTGCCTTGTTCATTTAGTCCCACATCGCCCGAGCAAGGAGATTTGCCAAATATTTTGCCAATATAAGGGAGTGCCGCTGCTACCACTCAAGCACAAATATTTAAAGTGTGGGACTTCGGTATAAAACCGATAACCGCACCGAATAATCGGTTAACCAAATTTCTGGTTATTTATTATTTGGTGCCATTTTCGGTTTCTAGTTTTCCTAACCGAATTCAAAAAAAATACCGAACGATAGAAACCGAATTTTTGGTTTATACTGAACGCCCAGCCCTAACCATAATTACCTATATGTGGTATTCCCGTGCCGTTCTAGGCAAATTTGTATGTGCCATCTCTAATTTTCAAAATAAATTTCCTTTTTGTGTGCTCATACCGCTCATGAAGCGGCAGGGGGTGGCCAATATTTTCCATGCTAGATGTGTTATTCTCAATATGAGTGTTTATTCACTTGTCATTGCACGAGAGTACGACAAAGGTATTAGGGGTGCCCAGTCCCGAAATGAAAAGGGAATTTACTTTATCTTGTCAAATAATAAATTCCTTGAAAAGTGTTGGTATGGAGGCACCCGTGGATACGACTAGCCATGGATTGTGAAAGAATGGTGGAAAAAAGAATAAACTTTATTTTCTGTTTGGGAACCGCCTATGATATATCTAACATGGAAAGTGTTGGGAATTACTCGGTTGTTTCCGTTGACGGGAAAAGTATGCCTGCCAAAAAAATATCTCTCAATTTAAGCTTTGAGCTTTGGCACCTCTACAAATCCCTACTTCCCTCTACGAAGTGAGATAACCCACAAGTATAGGGGATCGCAACAGTTTTCGAGGGTAGAGTATTCAACCCAAATTTATTGATTCGACACAAGGGGAGCCAAAGAATATTCTCAAGTATTAGCTGTTGAGTTGTCAATTCAACCACACCTGGATAACTTAATATCTGCAGCAAAGTATTTAGTAGCAAGGTAGTATGGAAGTAACGGTAACGGTGGCAAAAGTAACAGTAGCAGTTTTGTAGTAATTGTAACAGTGGCAACGATAAAGTAACCAAGCAAAGATCAATATGTGAAAAGCTCGTAGGCATTGGATCAGTGATGGATAATTATGTCGGATGCGATTCCTCATGCAATAGTTATAACATAGGGTGACATAGAACTAGCTCCAGTTCATTAATGTAATGTAGGCATGTATTCCTAATATAGTCATACGTGCTTATGGAAAAGAACTTGCATGACATCTTTTAGCCAACCCTCCCGTGGCAGTGGGGTCCTATTGGAAACTAAGGGATATTAAGGCCTCCTTTTAATAGAGTACCGAACCAAAGCATTAGCACTTAGTGAATACACGAACTCCTCAAACTACGGTCATCACCGGGAGTGGTCCCGATTATTGTCACTTCGGGGTTACCGGATCACAACACATAGTAGGTGACTAATGACTTGCAAGATAGGATCAAGAACTCACATATATTCATGAAAACATAATAGGTTCAGATCTGAAATCATGGCACTCGGGCCCTAGTGACAAGCATTAAGCATAGCAAAGTCATAGCAACATCAATCTCAGAACATAATGGATACTAGGGATCAAACCATAAGAAAACTAACTCGATTACATGGTAAATCTCATCCAACCCATTACCGTCCAACAAGACTACGATGGAATTACTCATGCATGGCTGTGAGCATCATGAAATTGGTGATGGAGGACAGTTGATGATGACGACGACGACGGATTCCCCTCTTCGGAGCCCCGAACGGACTCCAGACCAGCCCTCCCGAGAGAGATTAGGGCTTAGCGGCGGCTCCGTATTGTAAAACATGATGAATCCTTCTCTCTGATTTTTTTCTCCCCGAACGTGAATATATAGAGTTGGAGTTGAGGTCGGTGGAGCACAGGGGGCCCACGAGGCAGGGGGGGCGCGCCCAAGGGGGGTAGGCGCGCCCCCACCCTCGTGGACAGGGTGTGGGCCCCCTGGTCTTGATTCTTTCGCCAGTATTTTTAATATATTCCAAAAATATTCTCCGTGAAGTTTCAGGTGATTCTGAGAACTTTTATTTCTGCACAAAAATAACACCATGGCAATTCTGCTGAAAACAGCGTCACTCCGGGTTAGTTCCATTCAAATCATACAGTTAGAGTCCAAAACAAGGGGAAAAGTGTTTGGATAAGTAGATACGAAGGAGACATATCAAAGGGCCTATCTATTTACTTTATGCATTTTTTATTTTTTATTTGAGTCTCCATCTTCTCTTATAAAGCACCAACTAAGGGGCACTCTGATCGTACTCGAGCATTGGATGTAGCTAATATGCGAGTGTGTTTCATGAATGGATCAATGATTAGGCATGATGGGCTAGGGATAGCTTTCTTTAGTGTTGATATTTTGAAAGACATAGTTGTTTGTTGATATGCTTGAGTATTGATGCCCTCATGTCAAATTATAGACTATTGCTTTGAATCATTCAAGTCCAAATGTCCATGCTACAAAAGAGAAGAGTATATGATAAATATGATAGGTAGCGTTCCACATTAAAAATTCTGTTTTCAATTGCTACTTTAACATGAGAAGTTTTATGAGAAAGAATTGTTGTTATGATGCTAGGAAAAGTGTCCCAAAGTGATAGATATTCAAGAGGGATATAATAAAAACTTTCATGTAGATCATTGGATATGATAAGTTTAATTCCTTGCAATAGTTCTTTGATATGAAGATAATAATATGTGAGTCATGTTGGAGAGTAATTATGCTTTAGTAAGAATATTGGTGTTAAGGTTTGTGATTCCCTATGCAAGCACGAAAATCAATAGTTATGCAATGAAATTACATCCTACTTGTGTTGCATTATTCGGTGTTAGCTATGCTCAATGCTCGTTTATGTAAATTTTCGTTTCTTGGTTGGTTGCTTCTCAATCAATTTGCTAGCCTCCATTTGTACTAAGTGGGAATACTACTTGTGCATCCAAAATCCCTAAACCCAGTTTTGCCACATGAGTCCACTATACCTACCTATGTGCGGTATTACCGTGCCGTTCTAGGCAAATTTGTATGTGCCATCTCTAATTTTCAAATAAAATTCCTTTGTGTGTGCTCGTACCGCTCATGAAGCGACAGGGGGTGGCCAATATTTTCCATGCTAGATGTGTTATTCTCAATATGAGTTGTTATTCACTTGTCATTGCACGAGAGTACGACAAAGGTATTAGGGATGCCCAGTCCCAAAATGAAAAGGGAATTTACTTTATCTTGTCAAATAATAAATTCCTTGAAAAGTGTTGGTATGGAGGCACCCGTGGATACGGCTAGCCATGGATTGTGAAAGAATGGTGGGAAGAAGAATAAAATTTATTTTCTGTTTGGGAACCGCCTATGATATATCTAGCATGAAAAGTGTTGGGAAATTACTCGGTCGTTTCCGTTGACAGGAAAAGTATGCCTCCCGAAAAAAATTATCTCTCAATTTAAGCTTTGAGCTCTGGCACTTCTACAAATCCCTACTTCCCTCTACGAAGGGCCTATCTATTTACTTTATGCAATTTTTATTTTTTATTTGAGTCTTCATCTTCTCTTATAAAGCACCAACTAAGGGGCACTATGATCGTACTCGAGCATTGGATGTAGCTAATATGTGAGTGTGTTTCATGAATGGACCAATGATTGAACATGATGGGCTAGGGATAACTTTCTTTAGTGTTGAGATTTTGAACGACATGGTTGCTTGTTGATATGCTTGAGTATTGATGTCCTAATGTCAAATTATAGACTATTGCTTTGAATCATTCAAGTCCAAATGTCCATGCTACAAAAGAAAAGAGTATATGATAGATATGATAGGTAGCATTCCACATCAAAAATTCTGTTTTCAATACTACTTTGATGACCCACAAGTATAGGGGATCTACCGTAGTCCTTTCGATAAGTAAGAGTGTTGAACCCAACGAGGAGCAGAAGGAAATGATAAGCAGTTTTCAGTAAGGTGTTATCTGCAAGCACTGGAATTATCGGTAACAGATAGTTTTGTGATAAGGTAATTTGTAACGGGTAACTAGTAATAAAAGTAAATAAGGTGCAGCAAGATGGCCCAATCCTTTTTGTAGCAAAGGACAAGCCTGGACAAACTCTTATATAAAGGAAAGCGCTCCCGAGGACACATGGGAATTATCGTCAAGCTAGTTTTCATCACGCTCATATGATTCGCGTTCGGTACTTTGATAATTTGATATGTGGGTGGACCGGTATTTGGGTACTTCCCTTCCTTGGACAAGCATCCCACTTATGATTAACCCCTCTTGCAAGCATCCGCAAGTACAAAAGAAGTATTAAGGTAAACCTAACCATAGCATGAAACATATGGATCCAAATCAGCCCCTTACAAAGCAGCGCATAAACTAGGGTTTAAGCGTCTGTCACTCTAACAACCCATCATCTACTTATTACTTCCCAGTGCCTTCCCCTAGGCCCAAAAAATGGTGAAGTGTCATGTAGTCGACGTTCACATGACACCACTAGAGGAGAGACAACATACATCTCATTAAAATATCGAACGAATACCAAATTCACATGACTACTTAAAGCAAGACTTCTCCCATGTCCTCAGGAACAAACGTAACTACTCACAAATCATATTCATGTTCATAATCAGAGGGGTATTAATATGCATAAAGGATCTGAACATATGATCTTCCACCAAATAAACCAACTATCATCAACTACAAGGAGTAATCAACACTACTAGCAACCCACAGGTACCAATCTGAGGTTTTGGGACAAAGATTGGATACAAGAGATGAACTAGGGTTTGAGATGAGATGGTGCTGGTGAAGATGTTGATGGAGATTGAGCCCCTCCCGATGATAGGATCGATGGTGATGATTTCCCCCTCCCGGAGGGATGTTTCCCCCGTCAGAAGAGCTCCGCCGGAGCCCTAGATTGGTTCTGCCTCGTGGCGGCGGAGTTTCGTCCTGAGAGCTTGCTTATGATTTTTTTTCCAGGGCGAAAGACTTCATATTTCCAAAGATAGGCACCGGAGGCCTGCCAGGGGGCCCACGAGACAGGGGGCGCGCCCAGGGGGTAGGGAGCGCCCCCCACCCTCGTGGATGGTGGGTGGCCCCCCTCTGGTGCTTCCTTCGCCCAATATTTTTTATATATTCTAAAAATGAATGCCGTGGAGTTTCAGGACTTTTGGAGTTGTGCAGAATAGGTCTCTAATATTTGCTCCTTTTCCAGCCCAGAATTCCAGTTGACGGCATTCTCCCTCTTCATGTAAACCTTGTAAAATAAGAGAGAATAGGCATAAGTATTGTGACATAATGTGTAATAACAACCCATAATGCAATAAATATCGATATAAAAGCATGATGCAAAATGGAAGTATCAACTCCCCCAAGCTTAGACCTCGCTTGTCCTCAAGCGGAAGCCGATATCGAAAAATATGTCCACAAGTTTAGAGATAGAGGTGTCGATAAAATAAAATACGGACATGAGGGCGTCATGATCATTCTTATAACAACAACATATATATATATATATATATATATATATATATATATATATATATATATATATATATATATATATATATATATATATTCATGTGATTTCTTATGCTAAAGAAACAATTCATTCACAATTTCAAGTATGAATCAGAAACTTCATTGAAAACTAAAAACTATAATCTCAGTCATTGAAGCAATTGCAATTTATCATAACATCGGAAAGAGTCAATATCCGAGCTTTTCAGCAAGTCCACATACTCAACTATCATTTAGTATTTCACAATTTCTAACACTCACGCATTACTTATTGGTATGGAGTTTTAATCGTGTTGGGAAACGTAGTAATTTAAAAAAAATCCTACGCACATGGAAGATCTATCATGGTGATGCATAGCAACGAGCGGGAAAGAGTGTTGTCCACGTACCCTTGTAGACCGTAAGCGGAAGCGTTATGACAACGCGGTTGATGTAGTCGTACGTCTTCACGATCCGACCAATCCTAGTACCGGAAGTACGATACCTCCGCGATCTGCACACGTTCGACTCGGTGACGTCCCACGAACTCTCAATCCAGCTGAGTGTCGAGGGAGAGCTTCATCAGCACGACGACGTGATGACGGTGATGATGAAGCTACTGGCGCAGGGCTTCGCCTAAGCACTACGACGATATGACCGAGGTGGATTATGGTGGAGGGGGGCACCGCACACGGCTAAGGGATCAATGATCAACTTGTGTGTCCTAGGGTGCCCCCATGCCCCCGTATATAAAGGAGCAAGGGGAGGGGGCCGGCGGCCTCATAGGGTGCGCCCCAAGGGGGGAATCCTACTCCTACTAGGAGTAGGTTCCCCCTTTCCTAGTCCAACTAGGAGGGGAAGGAAAGAGGAGGAGGGGAGAAGCAAAGAGGAGGCCGGCCCCCCAAGCCCTAAAGCAATTTGGTTTGGGCCTAGGGGGCGCGCCCCATAGCTCCCTTGCTGCCCTATATTTCCACTAAGGCCCATGAAAGCCCATGGACCCCCCAGGGGGTTCCGGTAACTCCCTGGTACTCCCGTATTTATCCGATGACCCCCGGAACCTTTCCGGTGTCCGAATATAACCTTCCAATATATCAATCTTTATTTCTCGACCATTTCGAGACTCCTTGTCATGTCCGTGATCTCATTCGGGAACCCGAACAACCGTCGGTACATCAAAACACATAAACTCATAATACCGATCGTCATCGAACGTTAAGCGTGCGGACCCTACGGGTTCAAGAACTATGTAGACATGACCGAGACTCATTTCCGGTCAATAACCAATAGCAGAACCTGGATGCTCATATTGGCTCCTACATATTCTACGAAGATCTTTATCGGTCAAACCGCATAACAACATACATTGTTCCCTTTGTCATCGGTATGTTACTTGCCCGAGATTCGATCGTCGGTATCTCAATACCTAGTTCAATCTCGTTACCAGCAAGTCTCTTTACTCGTTCCGTAATGCAATATCCCGTAACTAACTCATTAGCCACATTGCTTGCAAGGCTTATAGTGATGTGCATTACCGACAGGGCCCAGAGATACCTCTCCGATACACGGAGTGACAAATCCTAATCTCGATCTATGCCAACTCAACAAACACCATCGGAGACACCTGTAGAGCATCTTTATAGTCACCTAGTTATGTTGTGACGTTTGATAGCACACTAAGTGTTCCTCCGGTATTCGGGAGTTGCATAATCTCATAGTCATAGGAACATGTATAAGTTATGAAGAAAGTAATAGCGACAAACTAAATGATCATCATGCTAAGCTAACGGATGGGTCAAGTCAATCACATCATTCTCTAATGATGTGATCCCGTTAATCAAATGACAACTCTTTGTCCATGGCTAGGAAACTTAACCATGTTTGATTAACGAGCTAGTCAACTAGAGGCATACTAGTGACACTCAGTTTGTCTATGTATTCACACATGTACTAAGTTTCCGGTTAATACAATCCTAGCATGAATAATAAACATTTGTCATGATATAAGGAAATATAAATAACAACTTTATTATTGCCTCTAGGGCATATTTCCTTCAGTCTCTCACTTGCACTAGAGTTAATAATCTAGTTCACATCGTCATGTGATTTCACACCAATAGTTCACATCTTTATGTGATTAGTTCACATCTTCATGTGACTAATACTCAAAGGGTTTACTAGAGTCAATAATCTAGTTCACATCACTATGTGATTAATACCCAAAGAGTGATCATGTTTTGCTTGTGAGAGAAGTTTAGTCCACGGGTCTGCAACATTCAGATCCGTATGTATTTTGCAAATTTCTATGTCTACAATACTCTGCACGGAGCTACTCTAGCTAATTGCTCCCACTTTCAATATGTATCCAGATCGAGACTTAGAGTCATCTAGATCGATGTAAAAAGCTTGCATCGACGTAACTCTTTACGGCGAACTCTTTTATCACCTCCATAACCGAGAAATATTTCCTTAGTCCTCTAAGGATAATTTTGACAACTGTCCTGTGATCTACTCCTAGATCACTATTGTACTCCCTTGCCAGAATCATGCTAAGGTATACAATAGGACTGGTACACATCATAGCATATTTTATAGAACCTATGACTGAGGCATAGGGAATGACTTTTCATTCTCTTTCTATTTTCTGTTGTGGTCGGGTTTTGAGTCTTTACTTAACTTCACACCTTGCAACACAGGCAAGAACTCCTTCTTTCACTATTCCATTTTGAACTACTTCAAAATCTTGTCAAGGTGTGTACTCATTGAAAAAACTTATCAAGCGTCTTGATCTATCTCTATAGATCTTGATGCTCAATGTGTAAGCAGCTTCACCGAGGTCTTTCTTTGAAAAATTCTTATTCAAGTATCCTTTTATGCTATCCAGAAATTCAGTATCATTTCCGATCAACAATATGTCATCCACATATAATATCATAAATGCTGCAGAGCTCCCACTCACTTTCTTGTAAATACATGCTTCTCCAAAAGTCTGTATAAAACTATATGCTTTGATCAACTCATCAAAGCATATATTCCAACTCCGAGATGCCTGCACCAGTCCATAGATGGATCGCTGGAGCTTGCACACTTTGTTAGCACCTTTAGGATTGACAAAACTCTCTTGTTGTATCATATACAACTCTTCTTTAAGAAATCCATTAAGGAATGCAGTTTTGACATCCATTTGCCAGATTTCATAAAATGTGGCAATTGCTAACATGATTCAGACAGACTTAAGCATCACTATGAGTGAGAAAATCTCATCTTAGTCAACACCTTGATCTTGCCGAAAACCTTTTTGCGACAATTTGAGCTTTGTAGATAGTAACACTACTATCAGCGTTCGTCTTCCTCTTGAAGATCCATTTATTCTCAATGGCTCGCCGATCATTGGGCAAGTCCATCAAAGTCCATACTTTGTTCTTTATACATGGATCCCATCTCAGATTTCATGGCCTTAAGCCATTTCGTGGAATCTGGGCTCATCATCGCTTCCTCATAGTTCGTAGGGTCGTCATGGTCTAGTAACATGACTTCCAGAATGGATTACTGTACCACTCTGGTGCGGACCATACTCTGATTGTCCTACAAGGTTTGGTAGTAACTTGATCTGAAGTTTCATGATCATCATCACTAGCTTCCTCACTAATTGGTGTAGAAATCACTAGAACTTATTTCTCTGATGAACTACTTTCCAATTCGGGAGAAGGTACAATTACCTCATCAAGTTCTACATTCCTCCCACTCACTTCTTTCGAGAGAAACTTCTTCTTTAGAAAGGATCCACTCTTAGCAACAAAGATCTTGCCTTTCGGATCTGTGATAGAAGGTGTACCCAACAATTTCTTTTGGGTATCCTATGAAGACACACTTTTCCGATTTGGGTTTGAGCTTACCAGGCTGAAACTTCTTCACATAAGCATCACAACCCCAAACTTTAAGAAACAACAGCTTAGGTTTCTAGCCAAACCATAGTTCATACGGTGTCGTCTCAACGGATTAGACGGTGCCCTATTTAACGTGAATGTAGCTATCTCTAATGCATAACCCCAAAACGATAGTGGTAAATAGGTAAGAGACATCATAGATTGCACTATATCCAATAAAGTACGGTTATGATGTTCGGACACACCATTATGCTGTGGTGTTCTAGGTGGCATGAATTTGTGAAACTATTCCACAATGTTTTAGTTGGAGACCAAACTCGTAAGTCAAATATTCGTCTCCGCGATCAGATCGTAGAAACTTTATTTTTCTTGTTACGATGATTTTCCACTTCACTCTGAAATTCTTTGAACTTTTCAAATGTTTCAGACTTATGTTTCATCAAGTAGATATACCCATATCTGCTCAAATCATCTGTGAAGGTCGAAAATAATGGATACCGGCGCCAAGCCTCAACACTCATCGGACCGCATACATCAGTATGTATTATTTCCAATAAGTCAGTTGCTCGCTCCATTGTTCCGGAGAACGGAGTCTTAGTCATCTTGCCCATGGGGCATGGTTCGCAAGCATCAAGTGATTCATAATCAAGTGATTCCAAAAGCCCATCACCAAGGAGTTTCTTCATGTGCTTTACACCAATATGACCTAAATGGCAGTGCCACAAATAAGTTGCACTATCATTATTAACTTTGCATCTTTTGGCTTCAATATTATGAATATGTGTATCACTACGGTCGAGATTCAATAAACCATTTATATTGAGTGTATGACCATAGAAGGTTTTATTCTTGTAAATAGAATAACAATTATTCTTTGACTTAAATGAATAACCATATTGCAATAAACATGATTCAATCATATTCATGCTCAACACAAACACCAAATAACATTTATTTTAGGTTCAACACTAATCCCGAAGGTAAAGGGAGTGTGCGATGGTGATCTTATCAACCTTGGAATCACTTCCAACACACATCATCACCTCACCCTTAACTAGTCTCTGTTTATTTTGCAACTACCGTTTCGAGTTACTACTCTTAGCAACTTAACCAGTATCAAATACCAAGGGGTTGGTATAAACACTAGTAAAGTACACATCAATAACATGTATATCCAATATACTTTTGTTCAGTATGCCATCCTTCTTATCCGCCAAGTATATAGGGCAGTTCCACTTCCAGTGACCATTTCCTTTGCAGTAGAAGCACTCAGTTTCAGGCTTGGGTTTAGCTTTGGGCTTCTTCATGGGAGTGGCAACTTGCTTGCCATTCTTCTTGAAATTACCTTTCTTTCCCTTGCCCTTTTACTTGAAACTAGTGGTCTTGTCAACCATCAACACTTGATGCTTTTCTTGATTTCTACCTTCGCTGATTTTAGCATCGCGAAGAGCTTGGGAATTACTTTCGTCATCCCTTGCATATTATAGTTCATCACGAAGTTCCAGTAACTTGGTGATAGTGACTAGAGAACTTTGTCAATCACTATTTTATATGGAAGATTAACTCCCACTTTATTCAAGCAATTGTAGTACCCAGACAATCTGAGCACATGCTCACTGGTTGAGCTATTCTCCTCCATCTTGTAGGCAAAGTACTGTCAGAGGTCTCATACCTCTCGACACGGGCATGAGCATGAAATACCAATTTCAACTCTTGGAACATCTCATATGCTCCATGTCGTTCAAAACATTTTTGAAGTCCCGGTTCTAAGCCGTAAAGCATGGTGCACTAATCTATCAAGTAGTCATCATACCGAGCTTGTCAAACGTTCATAACGTCTGCATCTGCTCCTGCAACAGTTCTGTCACCTAGTGGTGCATCAAGGACATAATACTTCTGTGCAGCATTGAGGATAATCCTCAGATCACGGAGCTAGTCCGCATCATTGCTACTAACATCTTTCAACTTATTTTTCTCTAGGAACATATAAAAAATAAACAGGGAGCTACATCGCGAGCTATTGATCTAAAACATAGTTATGCAAATACTATCAGGACTAAGTTCATGATAAAGTAAAGTTCAACTAATCATATTACTTAAGAACTCCCACTTAGATAGACATCCCTCTAATCATCTAAGTGATCACGTGATCCATATCAACTAAACCATGTCCGATCATCACGTGAGATGGAGTAGTTTTCAATGGTGAACATCACTATGTTGATCATATCTACTATATGATTCACGCTCGACCTTTCAGTCTCAATGTTCCGAGGCCATATCTGCATATGCTAGGCTCATCAAGTTTAACCTGAGTATTCTACGTGTGCAAAACTGGCTTGCACCCGTTGTATGTGAACATAGAGCTTATCACACCCGATCATCACGTGGTGTCTCGGCACGACGAACTGTAGCAACGGTGCATACTCAGGGAGAACACTTATACCTTGAAAATTTAGTGAGAGATCATCTTATAATGCTACCGTCAAACTAAGCAAAATAAGATGCATAAAAGATAAACATCATATGCAATCAAAATATGTGACATGATATGGCAATTATCATCTTGTGCCTTTGATCTCCATCTCCAAAGTACCGTCATGATCTCCATCGTCACCGGCATGACACCATGATCTCCATCATCTTAATCTCTATTAACGTGTCGTCACATGGTTGTCTCGCCAACTATTGCTTTTGCAACTATTGCTATCGCATATCGATAAAGTAAAGCAATTATATGGTGCTTGCATCTTATGCAATAAAGAGACAACCATAAGGCTTCTGCCAGTTGCCGATAACTTTAACAAAACATGATCATCTCATACAACAATTTATATCTCATCACGTTTTGACCATATCACATCACAACATGCCCTGCAAAAACAAGTTAGACATTCTCTACTTTGTAGTTGCAAGTTTTACGTGGCTGCTACGGGCTAAGTAAGAACCGTTCTTACCTACGCATCAAAAACAACGCGGTATAGCGATTGCTTTTTGATCTTCAGAAAGAACCCTGTTCATTGAATCCGATTCAACTAGAGAAACTGACACCCACCAGCCACCTGTGTGCGAAGCACATCGGTAGAACCAGTCTCGTGTAAGCATACACGTAATGTCGGTCTGAGACGCTTCATCCAACAATGCCGTTGAATCAAGAATCAACTAGTGACGGCAAGCAATATGTATATACCCACGCCCACAACTCCTTTGTGTTCTACTCGTGCATATAACATCTACGCATAGACCTAGCTCTGATGCCACTGTTGGTAAATGCAGTAATTTCAAAAAAAATCCTACGCACACGCAAGATCTATCATGGTGATGCATAGCAACGAGAGGGGAAGAGTGTTGTCCACGTACCCTCGTAGACCGTAAGCGGAAGCGTTATGACAACGCGGTTGATGTAGTCGTACGTCTTCACGATCCGACTGATCCTAGTACCAAAAGTACGGTACCTCCGCGATCTACACACGTTCGGCTCGGTGACATCCCACGAACTCTCGATCCAGCTGAGTGTCGAGGGAGAGCTTCGTCAGCACGAAGGCGTGATGACGGTGATGATGAAGCTACCGGCACAGGGCTTCGCCTAAGCACTACGACGATATGACCGAGGTGGATTATGGTGGAGGGGGCACCGCACACGGCTAAGGGATCGATGATCAACTTGTGTGTTCTAGGGTGCCCCCCTGCCCCCGTATATAAAGGAGCAAGGGGAGGGGGCCGGCGGCCTCATAGGGTGCGCCCCAAGGGGGGAATCCTACTCCTACTAGGAGTAGGTTCCCCCTTTCCTAGTCCAACTAGGAGGGGAAGGAAAGAGGAGGAGGGGAGAAGGAAAGAGGAGGCTGGCCCCCCAAGCCCTAAACCAATTCGGTTTGGGCCTAGGGGGGCATGCCCCAAAGCTCCCTTGCTGCCCTCTGTTTCCACTAAGGCCCATGAAAGCCCGTTGACCCCCCGGGGGGTTCCGGTAACTACCCGGTACTCCGATATTTATTCGATGACCCCCGGAACCTTTCCGGTGTCCGAATATAACCTTCCAATATATCAATCTTTATGTCTCGACCATTTTGAGACTCCTCATCATGTCCGTGATCTCATCGGGGACTCCAAACAACCTTTAGTACATCAAAACACATAAACTCATAATACCGGTCATCATCGAACGTTAAGCATGCGGACCCTACGGGTTCGAGAACTATGTAGACATGACCGATACTCATTTCCGGTCAATAACCAATAGCAGAACCTGGATGCTCATATTGGCTCCTACATATTCTAGGAAGATCTCTACCGGTCAAACCGCATAACAACATACATTGTTCCCTTTGTCATCGGTATGTTACTTGCCTGAGATTCGATCGTCGGTATCTCAATACCTAGTTCAATCTTGTTACCGGCAAGTCTCTTTACTCGTTCCGTAATGCAACATCCCGTAACTAACTCATTAGTCACATTGCTTGCAAGGCTTATAGTGATGTGCATTACCGAGAGGGCCCAGAGATACCTCTCCGATACACGGAGTGACAAATCCTAATCTTGATCTATGCCAACTCAACAAACACCATCGGAGACACCTGTAGAGCATCTTTATAGTCACCAAGTTACGTTGTGACGTTTGATAGCACACTAAGTGTTCCTCCGGTATTCGGGAGTTGCATAATCTCATAGTCATAGGAACATGTATAAGTTATGAAGAAAGCAATAGCAACAAACTAAATGATCATCGTGCTAAGCTAACGGATGGGTCAAGTCAATCACATCATTCTCTAATGATGTGATCTCGTTAATCAAATGACAACTCTTTGTCCATGGCTAGGAAACTTAACCATGTTTGATTAACGAGCTAGTCAAGTAGAGGCATACTAGTGACACTCAGTTTGTCTATGTCTTCACACATGTACTAAGTTTCCGGTTAATACAATTCTAGCATGAATAATAAACAGTTATCATGATATAAGGAAATATAAATATCAACTTTATTATTGCCTCTAGGGCATATTTCCTTCAAATCGGACATAGAGAAAGATAGGGGCTTATAGTTTTGCCTCCCAACCTTTTACCTCAAGGGTAATGTCAAAAATAATAGTGCATGAAAACTCACATCCAATTAGCTATATATATATCAGGATCTTTCCAAGACACAGTGCTTGCCATAGGATAAAATGTAAAAAGGGAAGGTGAAGATCACCATGGCTCTTGCATAAGACAAAAATAAAAGATAGGCCCTTCGTAGAGGGAAGCAGATGTTGTCATGTGTTTTTATGATAGGATGCACGAAATCTTAATGCAAAAGAACGTCACTTTATATTGCCACTTGTGATATGGAACTTTATTATGCAGTCCGTCGCTTTTATATCTTCCACATCACAAGATCGTATAAAGCTTATTTTCTCCACACTAATAAATCATACATATTTAGGGAGCAATTTTTATTGCTTGCAACAATGACAACTTACTTGAAGGATCTTACTCAATCCATAGGTAGATATGGTGGACTCTCATGGTAAAACTAGGTTTAAGTATATTTGGAAGCACAAGTAGTATCTCTACTTGGTGAAAAGAATTTGGCTAGCATGAGGGGGAAAGGCAAGCTTGATACGTCTCCAACGTATCTATAAATTTTGATTGCTCCATGCTATATTATCTACTGTTTTGGACCATATTGGGCTTTATTTTCCGCTTTTATATTATTTTTGGGACTAACCTATTAACCGGAGGCCCATCCCAGAATTGCTGTTTTTTGCCTATTTCAGTGTTTCGAAGAAACATAATATCAAATGGAGTCCAAACGGAATGAAACCTTCGGAACGTGATTTTCTCACCGAACGTGATCCACGAGACTTGGACCCTGCTCCAAGGAACAAAAGAGGTGGTCACGAGGGTGGGGGCGCCCCCCTAGGGCGCGCCCCCTGCCTCTTGGGCCCCCTATTGCTCCACCGACGTACTCCTTCCTCCTATATATACCTACGTACCCCAAACGATCAGATACGGAGCCAAAAACCTAATTCCACCGCCGCAACTTTCTGTATCCACGAGATCCCATCTTGGGGCCTGTGCCGGAGCTCCGCCGGAGAGGGCCGTCATCACGGAGGGCTTCTACATCATCATAGCCCCTCCGATGAAGTGTGAGTAGTTTACCTCAGACCTTCGGGTCCATAGTTAGTAGCTAGATGGCTTGTTCTCTCTTTTTGGATCTCAATACAATGTTCTCCCCCTCTCTCCTGGAGATCTATTCGATGTAATCTTCTTTTTGTGGTGTGTTTGTTGAGACCGATGAATTGAGGGTTTATGATCAAGTCTATCTATGAATAATATTTGAATCTTCTCCGAATTCTTTTATGTATGATTGGTTATCTTTGCAAGTCTCTTCGAATTATCAGTTTGGTTTGGCCTACTAGATTGTTTTTCTTGCCATGGGAGAAGTGCTTAGCTTTGGGTTCGATCTTGCGGTGTCCTTTCCCAGTGACAGAACGGGCAGCAAGGCACGTATTGTATCGTTGCCATCGAGGATAACAAGATGGGGTTTATTTCATATTGCATGAATTTATCTCTCTACATCATGTCATCTTGCCTAAGGCGTTACTCTGTTTTTAACTTAATACTCTAGATGCATGCTGGATAGCGGTCGATGAGTGGATTAATAGTAGTAGATGCATGCAGGAGTCGGTCTACTTGTCTCAGACGTGATGCCTATACACATGATCATACCTAGATATTCTCATAACTATGCTCAATTCTGTCAATTGCTCGACAGTAATTTGTTCACCCACCGTAGAATACTTATGCTCTTGAGAGAAGCCACTAGTGAAACCTATGGCCTCCGGGTCTATTCTCATCATATCAATCTCCATCACTTTAATCTTTCTTTGTTTTTTACTTTGCCTTTTACTTTTCACTTTGCATCCCTATATCAAAAATATTATCTATCATCTCTATCAGATCTCACTCATGTAAGTGACCGCGAAGGGATTGACAACCCCTAATCACGTTGGTTGTGTTGAGCTATTGTTTTTGTGTAGGTACGAGGGACTTGCGTGTGGCCTCCTACTGGATTGATACCTTGGTTCTCAAAAACTGAGGGAAATACTTACGCTACTTTGCTGCATCATCCTATCCTCTTCGGGGAAATCCAACGCAGTGCTCAAGAGGTAGCAAGAAGAATTTCTGGTGCCATTGCCGGGGAGTCTACGCAAAAAGTCAACATACCAAGTACCCACCACAATCCCTATCTCTCGCATTACATTAGTTGCCATTTGCCTCTCGTTTTCCTTTCCCCCACTTCACCCTTGCCGTTTTATTCGCCCTCTCTTTCCCAATCCCCTTCTCCTTCTCTTTCTCTGTTTGCCTTTTTCTCGGTTGCCTTGTCGTCATGGCTAGTCTTATTTCTTCTCCGTTATCTCCCGAGAATGAAGTCCTAAATTTTAAACAAAGGGAGGGAGAAAATCTAAAAGACGCTTGGTATAGAATTTGCAATGCTCAAAATAGAGCTAACAGGAAGCAATCTACTTCAGTTCTTCTTCGCAATTTTTATGTAGGTGCTAGTCCTTGGTATAGATATATCCTTGATACCATTACCGGGGGAATTTCTTGGGTAGCCATACTTTTGATTCTTATAATGCTATGATAGATTTATTTGGCTCACCACCTCTTTTGGTTAATGGAACTATGTTAACTTTGAAGCATGTTATGCAAAGGCTTGAAATTATTGAAAACAAAGTTGCTACTATTGAATCAATTGAAAATCTAGATAAAAAGATCCATAATCAAATTACCCAATATGGATCTAAGGTAGGAATGACTTTGAAAAATATTAAGGAGAAGGAACCCATGGTTAATGAGAAAATAAATCTAGATTCCTCTAGAATCGATAAACTTGAGGGTATCATTACCAACTTGGGAACCACTTTTTCTTCCGTAAAGAATACTCCTAGTCCTCCCACTAAAATTGCTAAGCTTATGTATGTTCCTAAGAATAGGGGTGAATCATCTAGTAAGGAAACTGCGGATCTTAAATCTATAAGTATTCATCCCGATATTTTTGCTTTCATTAAAGAACCATTTGCTACAAATGAATTTTTTGATCTTATGCCTAAAAGTTTGATAATTACTAGAAAGAAAGAAATTTATAAGGAAGATAGATGCCTCATTGAAGAATTGCCTACCAAAGATGGCAATACCTAGATCTATCCTCGCTTTTATGCCTAGCTAGGGGCGTTAAACGATAGCGCTTGTTGGGAGGCAACCCAATTCTATTTTTAATTTTTTTCCTTCTGTTTAGGAATAAATAACCCATCTACCTTCTGTTTGGATGTGGTTTTGTGTTTTAATTAGTATTTGTGCCAAGTTAGACCTATTGGATCTTCTTGGATGATAGTTATTTGATCTTGCTGTAATTTCCAGAAACTTTGCGCTCAGTGGCCGAATTATTAAAAATCACCAGAACGTTATAAAATACTGATTCCAATTGTTGCTGATCAATAAACGAATTGTATAGGTCTTCCAATTTTGGTAGATGTTTTGGAGTTCCAGAAGTTTATGTTAGTTACAGATTACTACAGACTGTTCTGGTTTTGACAGATTCTGTCTTTCGTGTGTTGTTTGCTTATTTTGGTGAATCTATGGCTAGTAAAATAGTTTATAATCCATAGAGAAGTTGGAATACAGTAGGTTTAACACCAATATAAATAAATAATGAGTTCATTACAGTACCTTGAAGTGGTCTTTTGTTTTCTTTCTCTAACGGAGCTCACGAGATTTCTATTGAGTTTTGTGTTGTGAAGTTTTCAAGTTTTGGGTGAAATCTTTTGATGGATTATGGAACAAGGAGTGGCAAGAGCCTAAGCTTGGGGATTCCCATGGCACCCCCAAGATCCAAGGACACCAAAAAGTCAAAGCTTGGGGATGCCCCGGAAGGGATCCCCTCTTTCGTCTACTTCCATCGGTAATTTTACTTGGAGCTATATTTTTATTCACCACATGATATGTGTTTTGCTTGGAGCGTCTTGTACTATTTGTGTCTTTGTTTGTTAGTGTGCCACAATCATCCTTTCTGTACACACCTTTTGAGAGAGCCATACATGAATTGGAATTTGATAGAATACTCTATGTGCTTCACTTATATCTTTTGAGCTTGATAGTTTTGCTCTATGTGCTTCACTTAATCTTTTGAGCGTTGTAGTTTTGCTCTATGTGCTTCACTTAGATCTTTTAGAGCACGGTGGTGGATTTGTTTTAAAGAAACTATTGATCTCTCATGCTTCACTTAAATTATTTTGAGAGTCTTAAATAGCATGGTAATTTGCTTAATAATAATATGCTTGGTATTCAAGATTTGTGAAACTTTCTTTTGAGTGCGTTGAATACTAAGAAAAGTTGGATGCTTGATAATTGTTTTGAGATATGGAGGTAGTAATATCAAAGTCATGCTAGTAGAGTAATTTTGAATTTGAGAAGTGCTTGAGTTAAAGTTTGCAAGTCCCGTAGCATGCACGTATGGTAGACGTTATGTAACAAATTTGAAACATGAGGTGTTATTTGATTGTCCTCCTTATGAGTGGCGGTCGGGGACGCACGATGGTATTTTCCTACCAATCTATCCCCTTAGGAGCATGTGCGTAATGCTTTGGTTTTTGATGGCTTGTAGATTTTTGCAATAAGTATATGAGTTCTTTATGACTAATGTTGAGTCCATGGATTATACGCACTCTCACCCTTCCATCATTGCTAGCCTCTTCGGTACCGTGCATTGCCCTTTCTCACATTGAGAGTTGGTGCAAACTTCGTTGGTGCATCCAAACCCCATGATATGATATGCTCTTTCACACATAAACCTCCCTATATGTTCCTCAAAACAGCCACCATACCTACCTATTATGGCATTTCCATAGCCATTCCGAGATATATTGCCATGCAACTTTCCACCATTCCGTTCTTCATGACATATCTATCATTGTCATATTGCTTAGCATGATCATGTAGTTGACATAGTATTTGTGGCAAAGCCACCATTCATAATTCCTTCATACTTGTCACTCTTGATTCATTGCATATCCCAGTACACCGCCGGAGGCATTCATATAGAGTCATACTTTGTTCTAGTATCGAGTTGTAATCATTGAGTTGTAAATAAATAGAAGTGTGATGATCATCATTCAATAGAGCATTGTCCCAATAAAAAAAAGAAGAAAGGCCAAAGAAAAAAAGAAGGCCCAAAAAAAAGAAAATAAAATAAAAAGGGGCAATGCTACTATCCTTTTTTCCACACTTGTGCTTCAAAGTAGCACCATAATCTTCATGATAGAGAGTCTCGTGTTTTATCACTTTCATATACTAGCGGGATTATTTCATTATATAACTTGGCTTGTATATTCCAACAATGGGCCTCCTCAAGTGCCCTAGGTCTTCGTGAGCAAGCAAGTTGGATGCACACCCACTAAGTTTCTTTTGTTGAGCTTTCATACATTTATAGCTCTAGCGCATTTGTTGCATGGCAATCCCTACTCCTTGCATTAACATCAATCGATGGGCATCTCCATAGCCCATTGATTAGCCTCGTTGATGTGAGACTTTCTCCTTTTTTGTCTTCTCCACATAACCCCCATCATTATATTCTATTCCACACATAGTGATATATCCATGGCTCACGCTCATGTATTGCGTGAAAGTTTATGAGTTTGAAATTATTAAGGTATGAAACAATTGCTTGGCTTGTCATCGGGGTTGTGCATGATGAGAGCATTCTTGTGTGACGAAAATGGAGCGTGACTAAACTATATGATTTTGTAGGGATGAACTTTCTTTGGCCATGTTACTTTGAGAAGACATAATTTCTTTGTTGGTTTGCTTGAAGTATTTTTTATGTCAATATGAACTTTTGTCTTGAATCTTTCGAATCTGAATATTCATACCACAATTAAGAAGATTTGCATTGAAATTATGCCAAGTAGCACTCCGCATCAAAAATTCTCTTTTTATCATTTACCTACTCGAGGACGAGCAGGAATTAAGCTTGGGGATGCCTGGTACGTCTCCAACGTATCTATAATTTTTTATTGCTCCATGCTATATTATATACTGTTTTGGACCATATTGGGCTTTATTTTCCACTTTTATATTATTTTTAGGACTAACCTATTAACCGGAGGCCCAGCCCAGAATTGCTGTTTTTTTTGCCTATTTCATTATTTCGAAGAAACAGAATATCAAACGGAGTCCAAACGGAATGAAACCTTCGGGAACGTGATTTTCTCACCGAACGTGATCCAGAGACTTGGACCTGCTCCAAGGAACAAAGAGGCGATCACGAGGGTGGGGCGCGCCCCTAGGGCACGCCTCCCCTGCCTCGTGGGCCCCTTTGCTCCACCGACGTACTCCTTCCTCCTATATATACCCACGCACCCCAAACGATCGACACGGAGCCAAAACCTAATTCCACCGCCGCAACTTTCTCAGATCCACGAGATCCCATCTT
Source organism: Aegilops longissima (assembly GCA_021605205.1). Taxonomy (NCBI): domain Eukaryota; kingdom Viridiplantae; phylum Streptophyta; class Magnoliopsida; order Poales; family Poaceae; genus Aegilops; species Aegilops longissima. Next base: position 26,702 of record JAHIAM010005189.1, read on the forward strand.
GGGGCCTGTTAGGAGCTCACGGAGAGGGCCATCAGCACAGAGGGCTTCTACATCATCATAGCCCCTCCGATGAAGTGTGAGTAGTTTACCTCAGACCTTCGGGTCCATAGTTAGTAGCTAGATGGCTTCTTCTCTCTTTTTGGATCTCAATACAATGTTCTCCCCCTCTCTCGTGGAGATCTATTCGATGTAATCTTCTTTTTGCGGTGTGTTTGTTGAGAACGATGAATTGTGGGTTTATGATCAAGTATATCTATGAATTTTGAATCTTCTCTGAATTCTTTTATGTATGATTGGTTATCTTTGCAAGTCTCTTCGAATTATCAGTTTGGTTTGGCCTACTAGATTGGTCTTGCCATGGGAGAAGTGCATAGCTTTGGGTTCGATCTTGCGGTGTGCTTTCCCAGTGACAGAAGGGGCAGCAAGGCACGTATTGTATCGTTGCCATCGAGGATAACAAGATGGGGTTTATTTCATATTGCATGAATTTATCTCTCTACATCATGTCATCTTGCTTAAGGCGTTACTCTGTTTTTAACTTAATACTCTAGATGCATGCTGGATAGCGGTCGATGAGTGGAGTAATAGTAGTAGATGCAGGCAGGAGTCGGTCTACTTGTCTCGGACGTGATGCCTATAAACATGATCATACCTAGATATTCTCATAACTATGCTCAATTCTGTCAATTGCTCAACAGTAATTTTTTCACCCACCGTAGAATACTTATCCTCTTGAGAGAAGCCACTAGTGAAACCTATGGCCTCCGGGTCTATTCTCATCATATCAATCTCCATCACTTTAATCTTTGTTTGCTTTTTACTTTGCCTTTTACTTTTCACTTTGCATCCCTATATAAAAAATACCAAAAATATTATCTATCATCTCTATCAGATCTCACTCTCGTAAGTGACCGTGAAGGGATTGACAACCCCTAATTGCGTTGGTTGCGTTGAGCTATTGTTTTTGTGTAGGTACGAGGGACTTGCGCGTGGCCTCCTACTGGATTGATACCTTGGTTCTCAAAAACTGAGGGAAATACTTACGCTACTTTGCTGCATCATCCTCTCCTCTTCGGGGAAATCCAACGCAGTGCTCAAGAGGTAGCAAAGCTCAACATGTTGGATGATCCATGACAATATAATTTATTTCGGATGTAAGAAAACATAACACATTACGTTGTCTTCCTTGTCAAACCTCAACTTTTTAGCATGTCATATTTTAATGAGTGCTCACAATCATAAAATATGTCCAAGATAGTATATTTATATGTGAAAACCTCTCTTTCTTTATTACTTACTATTAATTGCAACGATGACCAAAACTATGTTTGTCAACTCTCAACAACTTTTATTCATCATACTCTTTATATGTGAAGTCATTACTCTCCATAAGATCAATACAATCTCTTTATTTCTTTTTATTCTTTCTTTTATTCCCTCATGATCAAAGCCAGGTAATCAAGCCCTCGACTCAACACTAATCTTTATTATATATAGCTCACGGACTCGATTACATAGAAGGATCATAAAGCAAAACTCAAAACTAAATCATACTAAAACTTTATTCTACTAGATCAAGATATTACCAAAAGGATCGAACTAAGAAAAACGGTAAAGATAAAAGTGTGATGGTGATATAATACCGGGGCACTCCCCCAAGCTTGGTAGTTGCCAAGGGGAGTGCCCATACCAATGTATTTATGTCTCTTTCTTCGGAGGTGGTGATGTGATGTTCTTGGCGATGATGCCCCTCAGGATGCGATTCTCTTCCTCGAGCTTATTAACTTGTTGCTTGAGGTCCATTATTTCCTTACGGAGCTTGCCCGTGACGGCTAAAGCTGCTTTCACCCATGGATGTTGCATAGCTGCGGGAGAACAAGTAACACTCTTTTTCATATTTTCATAAGAAAGAAATCTAACATTGGAAGGGATGACCGGGTTTGGAATAGTTGAGCTCTGTAGTTCCCCCATCGTGAATCCGGCTCAGAAACGAGAAGTAACTTCTTGATCCTCTTCCATGGCATCTATCCTTTTCAAGTCGGCCTCCATCTCTTCCTCCGTTGATGGCCCAAAGTGGTCAGCATCACTGTTTGCTCCTGGTCCCGGTGTCGGATGAGACACCCGGCTCTCCCCAACTGACTCTTGAGAAGAGATCTTGATCTAAATCTGTAGCAGAACAGCTCGGAACAAAAACAGAGGATATTTGCGTGGTACGGTGGTCAAAACCTTCGGGAGATTATATAACAAATTTTTACCGACTAAAAGAAGTACCGTGCAAGAAAACGGAGTCCGGAGGGCCCACGAGGTGCCCACGAGGCAGGGGAGCATGCCCGGGGATAGGCGCGCCCTCCACCCTCGTGGATTCCTCGTGTCCTTTCCGGACTGCTTCTTATTTTCCTATTTTCTTAAATATTCCAAAATAGAGAAAAATTGATGTTAGAACTGTTTTGGAGTCGATTTACTTACAGTACCACATACCTCTTCCTTTTCGGAGGCTGAAACATTCTGGAAGGTGTCCCTTATATACTCCTCTGGGGTTATGGTTTCAATAACATTAGTTTCAACATTTATAGGATTACCTGAGATATAATGTTTGATTGTTTGACCGTTCACCACCCTCGGATTTGTGTCTTCGAAGTTGTTGATTTTTATGGCACCGGAACGATATACCTCCTCGATAACGTAAGGACCTTCCCATTTAGAGAGGAGTTTTCCTGCAAAAAATCTTAAATGAGATTTGCATAACAATACATAATCACCTACATTAAACTCACATTTTTGTATCCTTTTGTCATGCCATCTTTTAACTTTTTCTTTAAACAATTTGGCATTCTCATAGGCCTGGGTTCTCCATTCATCAAGTGAGCTAATGTCAAATAGTCTCTTCTCACCGGCAGGTTTGAAGTCATAGTTGATCTCTTTAATGGCCCAATATGCCTTATGTTCTAGTTCGAGAGGTAAGTGACATGCTTTTCCATAAACCATTTTATATGGAGACATATAGGATTTTTGTATGCAGTTCTATAGGCCCATAATGCATCATCAAGTTTCTTGGACCAATTCTTTCTAGATCTATTAACAGTCTTTTGCAGAATTAATTTAAGCTCTCTATTACTCAGTTCTACTTGACCACTAGACTGAGGATGATATGGAGATGCAATTCTATGATTAACATCATACTTAGCAAGCATTTTACGAAAAGCACCATGAATAAAATGTGAACCACCATCAGTCATTAAATATCTAGGGACTCCAAACCTCAGAAAAATAACTTCTTTAAGCATCTTAATAGAGGTGTTATGATCAACACTACTAGTTGGAATAGCTTCTACCCACTTAGTAACGTAATCAACAACAAATAAAATATGTGTATACCCATTAGAGGAAGGAAACGGTCCCATATAATCAAAACCCCAAACATCAAATGGTTCTATAACAAGTGAATAATTCATAGGCATTTCTTAACGTCTACTAATATTACCAATTCCTTGCCATTCATCACAAGACAAGACAAACTTATGGGCATCCTTGAAAAGAGTAGGCCCATAAAAACCGGATTGCAATACCTTATGTGCAGTTCTGTCTCCAGCATGGTGTCCTCCATAAGCCTCGGAGTGTCACTTGCATAGGATCTGTTCCTGTTCATGCTTAGGTACACAATGTCTAATAACCCCATCTACTCCTTCTTTATAAAGGTGTGGGTCATCCCAGAAGTAATGTCTTAAATCATAGAAAAACTTTTTCTTTTGCTGGTATGTGAAACTAGGTGGTATAAATTTAGCAACAATGTAATTAGAATAATCAGCATACCATGGAGTAGTATGAGAAGAATTTATGACAGCTAATTGTTCATCAGGAAAGCTATCATCAATAGGTAGTGGGTCATCAAGAACATTCTCTAACCTAGACAAGTTGTCTGCAACGGGGTTCTCAGCTCCCTTTCTATCAATAATATGCAAATCAAATTCTTGTAGTAGGAGAACCCATCTAATAAGTCTAGGTTTCGAATCTTTCTTTTCCATAAGATATTTAATAGCAGAATGATTAGTGTGAATAGTTACTTCTGAATCAATAATATAAGGTCTGAACTTATCAGAAGCAAATACAACTGCTAAAAATTCTTTTTCAGTAGTAGCATAATTTCTTTGGGCACTGTCTAGAGTTTTACTAGCATATTGGATAACATTTAATTTCTTATCAACTCTTTGTCCTAAAACAACACCTACAGCATAATCACTAGCATCACACATAATTTCAAAGGGTAAATTCAATCAGGAGGCCGAACAATGGGTGCAGAGATCAAAACTTTCTTAAGTATTTCAAATGCTTCTACACAATCATCATCAAAGACAAAAGGAACATCTTTTTGTAAGAGATTGGCCAGAGGCCTATAGATTTTCGAGAAGTCTTTAATGAACCTCCTATAAAAACCGACATGACCAAGGAAACTTCTTATACCTTTAATGTCCTTAGGACACGGCATCTTTTCAATAGCATCAACTTTAGCTTTATCAACTTCAATACCTCTTTCAGGAATTTTATGCCCCAAGACAATGCCTTCATTAACCATAAAGTGGCACTTCTCCCAATTCAAGACAAGATTAGTTTCTTCACATCTCTGAAAAACTCGATCAAGGTTGCTTAAGCAATCATCAAAAGAAGTTCCATATACAAAAAAATCATCCATGAATACCTCAACAATCTTTTCACAAAAGTCAGAGAATATAGCAGTCATGCATCTTTGAAAGGTAGCAGGTGCATTACATAAACCAAAAGGCATACGTCTATAACCAAAGGTAGCAAAAGGGCAAGTAAAGATGTTCTTTTCTTGATCCTCTTTTGACACATGTATTTGAGAGAAACCTGAATAACCATCTAGAAAGCAAAAATGTGTATGTTTGATACGTCTCCAACGTATCTATAATTTTTGATTGCTCCATGCTATATTATCTACTGTTTTGGACAATATTGGGCTTTATTATCCACTTTTATATTATTTTTCGGACTAACCTATTAACCGGAGGCCCAGCCCAGAATTGCTGTTTTTTTGCCTATTTCAAAGTTTCGCAGAAAAGGAATATCAAAAATATCAAACGGAGTCCAAACGGAATGAAACCTTCGGGAACATGATTTTCTCACCGAACATGATCCAGGAGACTTGGACCCTACATCAAGAAACAAGGGAGGAGGCCACGAGGTAGGGGGCGTGCCCTCCACCCTCGTGGGCCCCCTGTTGCTCCACCGACGTACTTCTTCCTCCTATATATACCTACGTACCGCCAAACGATCAGAATAGGAGCCAAAAACCTAATTCCACCGCCACAACCTTCTGTACCCACGAGATCCCATCTTGGGGCCTGTTCCGGAGCTCCGCCGGAGGGGGCATCCACCACGGAGGGCTTCTACATCAACACCATAGCCTCTCCCATGAAGTGTGAGTAGTTTACCTCAGACCTTCGGGTCCGTAGTTAGTAGCTAGATGGCTTCTTCTCTCTTTTTGGATCTCAGTACAATGTTCTCCCCCTCTCTCGTGGAGATCTATTCGATGTAATCTTCTTTTTGCGGTGTTTTTGTTGAGACCGATGAATTGTGGGTTTATGATCAAGATTATCTATGAACAATATTTGAATCTTCTCTGAATTATTTTATGTATGATTGGTTATCTTTGCAAGTCTCTTCGAATTATCAGTTTGGTTTGGCCTACTAGATTGGTTTTTCTTGCAATGGGAGAAGTGCTTAGCTTTGGGTTCAATCTTGCGGTGTCCTTTCCCAGTGACAGTAGGGGCAGCAAGGCACGTGTTGTATTGTTGCCATCGAGGATAACAAGATGGGGTTTTATCATACTGCATGAATTTATCCCTCTACATCATGTCATTTTCCTTAAGGCGTTACTCTGTTTTCTTGAACTTAATACTCTAGATGCATGCTGGATAGCAGTCGATGAGTGGAGTAATAGTAGTAGATGCAGGCAGGAGTCGGTCTACTTCTCTCGAACGTGATGCCTATATACATGATCATACCTAGATATTCTCATAACTATGCTCAATTTTGTCAATTGCTCAACAGTAATTCGTTCACCCACCGTAAAATACTTATGCTCATGAGAGAAGCCACTAGTGAAACATGTGGCCCCCGGGTCTATCTTCATCATATTAATCTCCCAACACTTTGCTATTGCCTTTGCTTTTTTACTTTACTTTTATTTTACTTTGCATCTTTATCACAAAAATACCAAAAATATTATCCTATCATATCTATCAGATCTCACTCTCGTAAGTGACCGTGAAGGGATTGACAACCCCTTATCGCGTTGGTTGCGAGGAGTTATTTGTTTTGTGCAGGTACGAGGGACTCGCGCGTAGCCTCCAACTGGATTGATACCTTGGTTCTCAAAAACTTAGGGAAATACTTACGCTACTTTGCTGAATCATCCTTTCCTCTTCAAGGAAATCCAACGCAGTGCTCAAGAGGTAGCAAGAAGAATTTCTGGCGCCGTTGCCGAGGAGTCTACACAAAAGTCAACATACCAAGTACCCATCACAATCCCTTATCTCCCGCTGAGGGAGTCCTGGATTAGGGGGTATCCGGACAGCTGGACTATAACTTTGGCCGGACTGTTGGACTATGAAGATACAAGATTGAAGACTTCGTCCCGTGTCCGGATGGGACTTTCCTTGGCGTGGAAGGCAAGCTTGGCAATACGGATATGTAGATCTCCTCCCATTGTAACTGACTCTGTGTAACCCTAGCCCCCTCCGTTGTCTATATAAACCGGAGGGTTTAGTCCATAGGACAACAATCACAACAATCAGACCATAGGCTAGCTTCTAGGGTTTAGCCTCTTTGATCTCGTGGTAGATCTACTCTTGTACTACCCATATCATCAATATTAATCAAGCAGGAGTAGGGTTTTACCTCCATCGAGAGGGCCTCAGCCTGGGTAAAAACTTCGTGTTCCTTGTCTCCTGTTACCATCCGCGTAGACGCATAGTTCGGGACTCCCTACCCGAGATCCGCCGGTTTTGACACCGACATTGGTGCTTTCATTGAGAGTTCCTCTGTGTCATCACCGTCAGGCTTGATGGCTCCTTCGATCATCGTTAGCGATGCAGTCCAGGGTGAGACTTTTCTCCCCGGACAGATTTTTGTATTCGGCGGCTTTGCACTGCGGGAAAATTCGCTTGGCCATCTGGAGCAGATTGAAAGCTACGCCCCTGGCCACCAGGTCAGGTTTGGAAGCTTAAACTACACGGCCGATATCCGCGGAGACTTGATCTTCGACGGATTCGAGCCCTTGCCGAGTGCGCCGCACTGTCACGATGGGCATGATTTAGCTCTGCCGCCGGACACTATTCAGGAAGTCGCACCTGCAACCGCTCCGACCTTCAATCCGGAGCCTATCGCGCCATCCATGGACGGGTGGTTGTGCCCCGCCATGGAGGCCGCAGTCTCAACGGCTATCGAGCCGGATACCCTTCGCGAGGCCCGTGACTCCAAATTGTCGGACTCCCCTCCGGGCTCCGAGCTGCCCGCGCCCCTGCCAATCGAATCCGATTGGGCGCCGATCATGGAGTTTGACACCGCGGGTATCTTTCAGCACTCGCCCTTCGGTGACATACTTAATTCACTAAGGTCTCTCTCTTTGTTAGGAGAGTCCTGGCCGGATTATAATCGGCAGGATTGGGATGCGAACGACAAAGAAATTTGACGCCCACCCACCACCCACTTCATAGCCACTGTCGATGACTTGACCGACATGCTCGACTTCGACTCCGAAGACATCGATGGTATGGACGACGATGCAGGAGACGAACAGGAACCAGCGCCTATAGGGCACTCGAAAGCCACCTCGTCGTATGACATATACATGGTGGACACACCCAAAGAAGGCAATGGCGACGGAACAACGGAGGATGACCCCTCCAAGAAGCAACCTAAGCGCCGGCGTCAGCGGCGCCGCTCTAAGTCCCGCCAAAGCAAAAACGGTGATTCCGGCACAGGAGATAATAACACTCCGGACAGTGCCGAAGACAACCCCCTCCAGCAAGATTCAGCACAGGAGGATGGAGAAGCCAGCCCTCATGAGAGAGCGGCAGACAGAGAGGCAGAGGATGATAATTACATGCCTCCCTCTGAAGACGAGGCAAGCCTCGACGATGACGAATTTGCCGTGCCTGAGGATCCCGTCGAGCAAGAACGCTTCAAGTGCAGGCTTATGGCCACAGCGAGCAGCCTTAAGAAAAAGCAGCAACAGCTTAGAGCTGATCAAGATCTGCTAGCTGACAGATGGACTGAAGTCCTTGTTGCCGAGGAATATGAACTCGAACGCCCCTCCAAGAGTTACCCAAAACGCAGGTTGCTACCCCGATTAGAGGAGGAAGCACTAAAGCCAACATCCCCAGTGTATGACGCGGCTGATCGGCCACGTCGTGGCCGCGAGAGAGAGGCCTCTCGGCCCACAGCTCAAGCCGCACCCCAGCGCCACTCAAAGAATACCAAGGTACGGGGAAATGCGCTGGAGCTGTGAGACATATTGGAGGACAAAGCAAAGCAAGCAAGATCGATCTCATTTAATTGCAGGCGCCCAAAGGTGCGAGGCGATAACCGTCACGCCGGATCAATAAAAAGTAAATCCGGCTGGGCGAACCTGATGAACAAGATTCATTCGAGCTGCGTCGTGATATAGCCCAGTACAGAGGCGCCGCACACCCCCTATGCTTCACGGATGATGTAATGGATCATCAAATCCTAGAGGTTTTCAAACCTGTAAATATTGAATCATACGATGGTACAACAGATCCTGCGGTATGGATTGAGGACTACCTCCTGCATATCCACATGGCCTGTGGTGACGATCTACACGCCATCAAGTACCTCCCACTCAAACTTAAAGGACCAGCTCGGCATTGGCTCAATAGCCTGCCAGCAGAATCCATTAGCTGTTGGGAGGATCTGGAAGCCGCATTCCTCGACAACTTCCAGGGCACGTATGTGCAACCACCAGATGCCGATGACTTGAGCCATATAATTCAATAGCCAGAAGAATCAGCCAGGCAATTCTGGACATGGTTCCTAACCAAGAAAAACCAAATCATCGACTGTCCGGATGCAGAGGCCCTAGCAGCTTTCAAGCACAACATCCGTGACGAATGGCTTGCCCGGCACCTCGGCCAGGAAAAGCCAAAATCTATGGCAGCCCTCACGACGCTCATGACCCGCTTTTGTGCGGGAGAGGACAGCTGGCTGGCTCGCAGCAATAACATATCAAAAAACTCCGGTACTCCAAATAACAAGGGCGACAATGGTAGGTCACGTCACAACAAACATAAGCGCCATAGCAACGATAACAATACAGAGGATACGGCAGTAAATGCCGGTTTCAGAGGATCCAAGCCCGGTCAGCGGAAGAAGCCATTCAAACGAAGTACTCCGGGCCCGTCCAGTTTGGACCGTATACTCGATCGCTCGTGTCAAATACATGGCACCCCCGACAAGCCAGCCAACCACACCAACAGGGATTGTTGGGTGTTCAAGCAGGCCGACAAGTTAAATGTCGAAAACAAAGACAAGGGACTACATAGCGATGACGAGGAGGCGCCCCGACCGCCGAACACCATAGGACAGAAGGGGTTTCCCCCCACAAGTGCGGACGGTGAACATGATATACACAACCCACATACCCAAGAGGGAGCGGAAGCGTGCGTTAAGGGACGTATACGCGTTGGAGCCGGTCGCCCCAAAGTTCAACCCATGGTCCTCCTGTCCGATCACTTTCGATCGCAGGGACCACCCCACTAGTATCCGCCACGGCGGATTTGCCGCATTGGTCCTAGACCCAATCATTGACGGATTCCACCTCACTCGAGTCCTTAAGGATGGCGGCAGCAGTCTAAACCTGCTTTACCAGGACACAGTCCGCAAAATGGGGATGGACCCAACAAAAATAAGCCACAGCAATACTTCCTTTAAAGGAGTAACGCCAGGCCCAGAAGCCCATTGCACGGGCTCCCTCCTACTAGAGGTTATATTCGGCTTCCCCAAAAATTTCCGTAGCGAAAAGCTAACCTTCCACATTGCTCCGTTTAAAAGCGGTTATCAAGCACTACTGGGACACGAAGCTTTCGCTCGCTTTAATGCAATACCACATTATGCGTCTCTCACGCTTAAGATGCCCGGTCCACGAGGCATCATTTCTGTAAAGGGAAATATTGAGCGCTCCTTGCGCGCGGAAGACTGTGCGGCTGCCTTGGTAGCCACAAACTAAAATGCCTTACCAACAAGAGCAACTAACAGGTCGTTAAGACCACGGACACGGCTAGACGAGTCCGACATAACCATATAATTGGTAAAATTCTGATGGCTATACACCCCTATACAAGGGGCTCCACGCATGTAAACAAGCGGCAATAAGGCTCAATTTCACCCATCTTAAATTATATTTTGTTTATTTAGCATAACATACATTTTGCACGACTGACTTTTCAACTAAGTTCCTCTCTTTTATAGATGAACATCGTGCTACACCCTCCAGGATACGGCACAGCGGAGACACAGGCGCAGACATGCAGCAGGGACCCGTTCCAAGGATTCTTTTTAGATTAAGACCCTACGTAAACCTTTTTCACTGTCTCTTGTTGTTACACATCCCCCGGATTCTCAGCACAACTGAGAAGGAGGCTGGCGTCTTGGCATGTGGCCACGTCAGAATATTGCACGTACCTGGACACTAGGGGCTTATTACAAAGGGCACTATCTAGCCCGTTTTAAATCACAAAAGACCGAATACCTTAGGGAGTGTTCGGCGTCGCGAGTTTGGCCTTATATGCATCAGCTCCGAATCATGTCTTTGGTCAAATGTTGAGTTTGCCCGGCTCCTGTGTTTTGCTGCCTTACGTTCCGCTCTATTAGCTAAGGCGGCACCAGGAGAACTACTGCGATTGTGCCCCGGTTCGGCCAGGCGAGCACCTCAGTAGAGAAAGCCGAAAACTGACTGTCATGATGTAGCGTGAGACTGGTCAACCACTCGATGACTTAGCGGAATCTTAGAATTCCTCCGCCTTAACGAAGGACCGTTTTTTGGCCAGGCATATACGTGCCCCGAATTCGGGTGAGCGCGGAGCCACCAGGGGCTATATAGTAGCCCCCCTGTCAAACTCCTATGGCTAAGTGAAAGTGATAAAGCATTATAGCCGATTGACTAGTTCGCTGCGCTATCACCTCCTTCATGGACCAAGACGTTGGATTAAGTGTGAATATGCGCCTTCTGCGAACACCCCCGTATTACAAGCGTGGGGGCTGAAGCCGACGACTGTCGTCTTTCAGGCTATATACATATATACATAAACGGCCGCACGGGAGGTATCATAATTCTTGCAGGCACAAGTATAAAAAGCCTTTACATTTAAGCAAACATGGTTTTCAACAAGAATACATGTCATTGAAACATAATATTCTTAGGGCATTGCGCCTCTATTGAACGAGCACCCTCAAGAACTTCTTGGAAGTAGTGCTCGGCAGGCACTCGGCTTCGGTCCGAGTCGTGGGCCGCAACGACGGTGGCTTCCATCTCCGCCCAATATGTCTTCACACGGGCAAGGGCCATCCGTGCACCCTCTACGCACGCCGACCTCTTCATCGCGTTGATATGCGGTACTGCACGAAGGAACTATTGCACCAAACTAAAGTAACTTTTCGGCTTTGGCCTTTCCGGCCACAGATGGTCCACGACATACTTCATTGCAAGTCTGGACAATCTATTCAGCTCGGCCCATTCAGCCAGCCGATCAGTCAATGGAAGTGTACGCTCTGGACAGTTGAATTGTGACCAGAACAGCTTCTCCACTTCGCGATCTTTCTGATCTCGGAAGTGTTCGGCCGCATCAGCAGCACTCGCCACCAAATCCAAATATGAGTCCGTAGAACTCCACAGCCGGTCCAAAGGAGCATATTTCAGATCTCCGAACTTTATCCGCAGCATAAAGGGCTTCCCAGCCGCGATATCTCCGGCTTGACGCAACTCCTCCTTCATCGCTCTCATCGCAGAGCGGGTATCCTTGGCCGCCACCGTGGCCTTCTCCAGGTATGTCTTCTTCGCTTGATCTTCCTTTTCAAGAGGCTTGCAACGGTCAGCTGCGTTCTTCAATTCCACGACCATCTTGGCCATCTCCTCCTTGCTTTGGCAATGAGCAGCCTGCTCCTCGATTGTCTTTATGGCAGCCGCATCACCCTTTCAGGCTTATTCCTTGGCTCGGGCAAGTTCTGCCCGCAGTTTCTCCACGGCCGCAGCTCCATCTGCAATAAACACACATGTTATAGATACTGGCATCATGCTCCTCTTACCATGTGTCTCCGGAGAAATCACATATCTTGTGCCTCATCAAGTCGCTTGTTGACAAGCTCGATGTCGGCATCTGCCACGTCAAGTTGCCACTTTAACTCGGCAAATTCAGTAGTCCGGCTGGCCACCGGACACTTCGCCGCCTGCATATTAAGGCGGCAAAATTAAACATGGGACTATGATCCTCTGCGTGCCGTCGTTTGCGACGGCACCCAGAGTCTCAGGGGCTACTATCTATACAGGGCGCATCTTAAAGTATGCGGTACTGTCAAAACGGTACCTCATTTCACTTACCTCAAAGCCCGTCAGTAGACTCATGACAGCTTCATGCAACCCGCTTTCCGCGGATGAAATACTTTCAATTATCGTACCCATTAACATGCGGTGCTCCTCTGAGATAGTTGCTCGCTCTAGCAGATCCCAAGATCGCTCGACCGCTTTTGGCGATCTGCGGGCTCTTCTGATTGCTCTCTTCGAAAGCCGGATACTGAGGGCTTCGGGTGGCCATGCGGCTACCTTCTGGCCTCGCTGGATTAGGAGAATCCCTCCTTGACGACACTTCGGGGTCGCCCGCCCCATGAGGCGGTATGGCAGGGGAAGGCGTTCCGCTCTCCATCATCTCCGGAAGAAGATCCCCCGAAGACGAACTCTGCTGGGAAGGGCTAAGATCCGAACTGCAAAGATAAAGGCTTTGGTTATTTTCCTCAGAGGTAAAGCGAGGTTCTTCCTCATTACTAAAATACCCTTTTACTTACAGCTCGGTAGAGGGCTGATCCCCTTGAGGGCATGGTGCGGCCGGGGTATCCCCCGGTGCAGGACCCTCTGGCGAAGATTTCTTCCCCCGTTTTGAGACCATTGTCTCCGGGTCTTCAGAGGTGGTCCTCTTCTTTCCCTGGGGGGGGGGGGGAGGAAGTTTCGATTCCTCCCTTCCGGCCAACCTCCTTCGCGGAGGCAGTAGCTTCCTTGTTTTCCCCTTCATCTTCTCCCGAAGGCGCCGGATAAGGCGCGATCTCCAGCATCCTAATTAACATAGGGTCTGGCGAGGTCTCAGGGAGAGGGGCCGAACACCTGATCAACTTTGCCTTCGCTATCCATTCCTGGTTAAAAGAGCGGCTTTTTAAGGGCGATGTTGCGATAAACAAACATACGGGGTGTTCGGATGCGGGGCTACTTACTTGGGTATCCGGACGATTGCAGCTCAGGCCTGCATCCTCAGTGGAATCCGGACACATTGCTTGTGGTCCGAAGAACAGTTTGTACATCTCCACAGGCGTCATGCCAAGGAAATGTTGGAGAGCTCGCGTACCCTCCGGGTTAAACTCCCACAGGCGGAGGGGACGACGTTTGCAGGGCAGAACTCGGCGAATTAACATAACTTGCATCACCACGACCAGATTGACATCTCTTTCCAAAATATCTCGAATGCGGCTCTGCAGTGTGGGGACGTCCTTTGCCGGCCCCCAGTCTAATCCCTTGCTGACCCATGACGTTAGTCGTGGCGGGGGGCCAGAGCGAAAGACAGGCGGAGCCACCACTTGGTACCCCGGGGAGTTGTGACATAAAACCACTCTTGTTGCCATAAGCTGGACTCCTCTGGGAAAGAGCTCTCGGGCCATGGGGCGTCAGCATTCTTTCTTATTACGGCGCCTCCGCACTCTGCGTGCCGTCCTCCGACCATCTTCGGCTCCTGTCGGAGTAAATGACCACGGGTAGCCTTTCCGGCCCCCCCTGACTCTTCAGAAAAATTACAGGCCGATCAGGCCTTCAAGCATCCAAGGCGTGGGGCCGCCTTCCCTTGGCCGGCTACCTCCCAAGCCGACTACCGGGAGGCGGCCCGACCCTAAACCCACAGGAAGAAAGCCACAAGCAGGCCGACTCCAAGAAGCCGGCCACGAGAAGGCCGACTCCAAGAAGCCGGCCCCCAGCAGGCGGCCGAGATCGCACCCTCGAACTCCGCACCCACATAACGGCGATGAGGCGGGGCGTGGCTACAGCAAAGCCTGCCGCCCCTGAATCTCGGAGCGTGCGTGGTCACAGTGTGCTGTACGGGGCGGCCATCACCCGTCCGGCGCGACACTGTTGCCGTGTTGACCATGACGTCACACACGACGAGCTGTCAGGACAGCCCATAGGCGGCGGGCCCCTTCGGTCAGAGAGACGCCCGAAGGTGGCCCAGTCTCCCCCAGTCGGCCTGAGGCAAGGCCGGCTCCCAACAGCCGGCTAGCTCCCTCCCTCGAAGGAGGCGCCTCATTAAGGAGACAAGACGAGGTAAGGCTACAGTGATCGCCGCCAGGCGGCGGCACTGTAGCCATGCTTACTTCGTCAAAGCCCTCATCATCAGGAGTGAGGCAACAGTAACCCGCCCTCGACAAGGCCCCCGAGAGGCGGGACCAGCTTGTCGACCAGAAAGCCGGCAACCGGCGGGACCCACCAGTTGGCGGGCCCCAGCGGCCGGCGGAGAAGCCGGCGAACATAGACACTGACGTCTAGGGCCCGCGCCCAGCCGGATTACCATTGTACCCTTGGAGGGTAGGCCTATATAAACCCCCCAGGGTACCCATGCAAAGGGTTGATCTCTTAGAGTTTTAGATACCACATAGAGGGAAGAGAAGAGCTAGCCTTGCCCTTCTTCTTCCTCTCGCCGAACAGCTCAAGGAGCCTCTTGTAGCTACTTGTTGACTTAGTGATCATGCGCAGACCCCGCAGAGCAGCAGTAGGGGTGTTATCTCCACAGAGAGCCCCGAAGCTGGGTAAGATTCCCCGGCGTGCATGTCTTCGCCTTATCCCGTTTCCAGGCACCGGCGACATCTTATTGGCTCCCACAATGATAAGCCCCCCGTTGGCATATGTCGCACCTACCACCCGACATTTGGCGCCCACCGTGAGGCCAAGTGCACCGTCGTCCGGAGACCTGTTCTGGACGGGAACCCTCTTCCTTCCCAGTGAGCGTAGCCAGCCCGGCACGCCCGATGGCGCTTGCCCCGACGCGCTGCAAGGCATCGTTGACGCCTTTGCAGCGAGCTGCCTAGCCGATCTTCTTGGCGAGGCTCGCATCTCCGACGAGCCCGCATCCGACGCGGGCACAGGCTGCCTCGAGAGCCACCTCGTCAGCCTCCTCGACCAACTCCACGTCTCCAGCGAGCCTGCTGTGGATTTGGAGTTGGCTGGCTCCACCGACCTGATGCTTGTCGGCTCCGACACGGCATCGCTCGACGCCTTCCCCACCAACGTTGTGATCTTCAATGACCCGCTCCCCCGAGCCGACAGTTGTGGCAGCGCCATCACCGAGGTGCTGGTCATCAGCCACGGCGCCGCCTCTGGCGAGAATGCCCACGACACCGTGCAAGCGGCACTGCACGACCTGTCCGTCCCTCTCCCGGCCGACGCCGACGCTGAGACGCTGGAGGCACGCCGCCTCGCCCTCATTGCGGAGGGCCAGAAGATAGCTTCCATGAGACGCCTCACTGAGGCTCACCAGCGCGAAGTCGACCGCGCCGCCTTTGGCACGTCACCCCCTGACGGGCCGAGCCGAATCGGCGTCATCAAGAAACATGGCGCAGCCATCGCCGACATGCTGGGAGCAGACCGCCCAGTCTATGCCACGCCCCTCGAGAACCTACGCGCCGCCCAGGCGGCCGTAGACGAGCTGAATGGACTAGGGCTGACGAGCTCCCCTACATGACCAGATGCATCCAGCAGCTGATCGACGCGGCCGCAGAGTGGCATGAAGCCGGCTTCCGCGCCGAAAGCCCTCCCCCACGCCGAGAGCATGGCGCGACGTCACGAACACCGACTGCGGGCAACACCCGTGCCAGGAAAGAAAAGGAGCCGGCTGCCAGCCGCAGCCGGACTCGAATCTCCGTCGAGCGCGACGTAGAAGGCCGCCCTCGGGCCGTGGAGCGACGAGGCAATCCACCTCCTCCTCCACCTCGCGGGGAGAGATATCCCACCCCGCCGCCTGTCACGCATCCGACTCTCAGCGGCCGACTAGGTCGCCGCGAAGGAGTCGGCGAGAACGACGCCCGCCATCGGATCGACCGCCTAGCGCGATCCCTGGTGCTAGAAGAAGAAGACGATGTCGGCCTGCCTTGCTTCTGCCCCCGCATCCGCGACGAGCCCTTCCCCAAAGGGTTCTCGCTCCCAAGAGACACGCCCAAGTACAACGGTTCTGTGAAGCCGGAAGATTGGTTGATTGACTACTCCACTGCAGTCAGCATAGCAAACGGCGATAGGCGCATTGCCGTGAAGTATGTCCCCCTCATGATCCAAGGCACGGCGCGTACCTGGCTCAACAGCCTCAAGCCTTACAGCATCAATAGCTGGCTGGATTTCACGGAAGCCTTCATTCGCAACTTCACCAGCACCTACAAGTGGGCTCCCAAGCCCCGACGGCTCTCCTTGTGTGTTCAAGGGCCCACTAAATCAACTCGTGACTACCTCACACGCTGGGCCGATCTCCGCAATTCCTGCGAGGGGGTGCACGAGGTTCAAGCCATAGAGTACTTCACCGCCGGGTGCCGAGAGGGCACCCTCCTCAAGCACAAGCTCCTCTGCGACGAGCCGACTACCCTCGACGAGCTGCTGGTCATAGTAGACAAGTAAGCCATGGCTGACTCTTCAATGAACACCGAGCTCCGAGTAGACGCCTCCGGAAAGGTGCTCAATCCGGCTCCCAAGATGCCGACTGGGGACTCCAGCCGACGCCCGTACCAGAACGAAAACAAGCGCAAGGGCCCCATGCCGCCTTCCACCAGTCGGCAGGTGGCCACAGTCAAAGATGAACAACCCGAGGGGCGGCCTGCGCCCAAGAAGCAGAAGGGCGACAGGCCGGCTTGGCAGCCGGCTTTCCCCTACGAGCAAGCCCTTGATGCCCCTTGCAAGTTCCACAGCGGCGCGAAGCCGTCCAACCATACGACCCGGAAATGCCACTGGCTCACCCGAATCACCAAAGGTGAAGGGCTGGTGCTGCCTCCGGCCCCTCAGCAGTCGGCCGCTCGACCAGTAGTCGGGGCCGTTCAAGACGAGTTCCCCGACGAGCATGCCGCCTACGTCGTCTTTACAAGCCAGCCCGAAGACCTGCGCAGCCGGCGCCGACAGCACCAAGAAGTCAATGCGGTCGCCTCCAACAACCCCGAATACATGCACTGGTCAGAAAGGCCTATCAGCTGGAGCCGGGCCGACCACCCAGAGGTGATGCCATCCCCCGGCTCTTATGCATTGGTTTTGGATGCCACCCTAGCAACAGATAGACGTGCTGCCCGTTTCTCCCGCGTGCTGATAGATTGCGGGAGCAGCATCAACATACTGTACCGTGACACCATGGAGAAGCTGAACATCAAGACGAAGCAGCTTATGCCAAGCCGGACCGTGTTCCATGGCATCGTACCCGGCCTGTCCTACTCACCAATTGGCAAGATCAAGATAGACGTCCTCTTTGGGGACAAGGATCACTTCCTCCGTGAGGCAGTCTGGTTTGAGGTAGTGGATTTGGAGAGCCCTTACTACGTGTTGCTTGGCCGACCTGCTCTGGCCAAGTTCATGGTTGTACCCCACTACGCCTACCTCAAGATGAAGATACCAAGTTCCGAAGGCATCATCACCATAGCTGGCGACTACAAGAAATCCTCCGAGTGTGCAGCAGCCAGCAGCCGGCTGGCCGAGTCCCTCGTGATCGCTGAAGAGAAGAGGATGCTGGATCGAGTCGTGGCCATGGCCGGCAAGCAGCAGGCCCTGTCCCCTGACCCCAAGGAATGTGAAGCCCAAGGTTATTTCTAGCCGGCCAAGGAAACAAAGAAGATACCTCTGGACCCAGAGAACCCGGAAAGGTTTGCCGTCATTGGAGCGAACTTGGACAGTAAATAGGAAGGCGAGCTCGTCGATTTCCTCCGTGAGAATCGGGACATCTTCGCATGGTCCCCCAAAGACATGCCGGGTGTCCCGAAGGAATTCGCCGAGCACAAGCTACACGTCCGACCAGATGCAAAGCCAGTCAAGCAGCCCCTCCGCCGACTGTCAGAGGAGAAGAGAAGGATTGTAGGAGAAGAGATAGCCCAGCTCCTGGCAGCCGGCTTCATCATGGAGGTGTTCTTTCCGGAATGGCTTGCTAACCCGGTCCTCGTGCTGAAGAAGAATAACAAGTGGCGCATGTGTATAGACTACACTAGCCTCAACAACGCCTGCCCCAAAGATCCCTTTGCCCTGCCAAGGATTGACCAAGTGATAGACTCCACAGCCGGATGCGACCTGTTGAGTTTCTTGGATGCTTACTCAGGCTACCACCAGATAAAGTTGGATCCAACTGACCGCCTGAAGACCGCCTTCATCACACCATTCAGAGCTTTCTGCTACCTGACTATGACATTCGGCTTGAGAAATGCCGGTGCCACTTTTCAGCGTTGCATGCAGAAATGCCTCCTCAAGCAACTCGGCAGAAATGCCCACGTCTATGTAGACGATATTGTGGTGAAGACGGAGAAGCGCGGCACCTTGCTGGAAGACCTCAAAGAGACGTTTGAAAACTTGCGCCGGTTCCAGATCAAGCTCAACCCTGAGAAATGCATGTTCGGAGTACCAGCCGGTCATCTTCTAGGCTTCCTGGTCTCCGAACACGGCATCGAATGCAACCCAGCGAAGATTAAGGCCATAGAGAGAGTGGAGATTCCCACCAAGCTACGAGACGTCCAGAAGTTTACCGGATGCCTGGCCTCCCTGAACCGCTTTATCAGCCGGCTCGGAGAGAAAGCTCTCCCCGTCTACCGACTCATGAAGAGGACCACTCACTTCGAGTGGAACGACCAAGCCGACCAAGCTTTCCACGAGCTGAAGAAGATGCTGGCCACGCCGCCTGTCTTGGCGGCGCCGACTGAGAAAGAGCCCATGCTCCTTTACATTGCCGCTACCAGCCGGGTGGTCAGCACCGTTATCGTGGTTCAACGCCCGGAAGAAGGCCGGGCTCAGCGAGTCCAGAGGCCGGTGTATTATTTAAGTGAAGTACTGTCCACCTCGAAGCAGAACTACCCACACTACCAAAAGATGTGCTATGGTGTGTACTTCGCCGCCAAGAAGCTCAAGCCCTACTTTCAAGAGCACCCCATCACGGTTGTGTGTACCGCCCCGCTCGCCGAGATCATAGGCAGTCGGGATGCATCCGGCCGGGTGGCAAAATGGGCCATTGAGCTGGCCTGTCGGTGTCAAAACCGGCGGATCTCGGGTAGGGGGTCCCGAACTGTGCGTCTAGGCGGATGGTAACAGGAGACAAGGGACACGATGTTTTTACCCAGGTTCGGGCCCTCTCGATGGAGGTAAAACCCTACTCCTGCTTGATTAATATTGATGATATGGGTAGTACAAGAGTAGATCTACCACGAGATCGAGAGGCTAAACACTAGAAGCTAGCCTATGGTATGATTGTTGTTAGTCCCCACGGACTAAAACCCTCCGGTTTATATAGACACCGGAGAGGGCTAGGGTTACACACAGTCGGTTACAATGGGAGGAGATCTACATATCCGTATCGCCAAGCTTGCATTTCACGCCAAGGAACGTCCCATCCGGACATGGGACGAAGTCTTCAATCTTGTATCTTCATAGTCCAGGAGTCCGGCCAAAGGTTATAGTCCGGCCATCAGGACACCCCCTAATCCAGGAGTCCCTCAGTAGCCCCTGAACCAGGCTTCAATGACAACGAGTCCAGTGCGCAGATTGTCTTCGGCATTGCAAGGTGGGTTCCTCCTCCGAATACTCCATAGAAGATTTTGAACACAAGGATAGTGTCCGGCTCTGCAAAATAAGTTCCACATACCACCGTAGAGAGAATAATATTTGCAGAAATCTAATCTGCTGACGTATTCCATAGCATGAGATCACGCCACAGCCAAGTCTTTATTTGAATCGCTTTTACTTGTCCCACCTCGGTAGCGTTTAGCGGTTTCCTTGGCACGCCTTGTCAAGCAGAGATCGTGTCCCTTATTCAGGATTCTCATCAATCGGGCGTGGGTAACCCAATCGTGCCCGTTGGTATGTCTCCTCAATCGGCGGAGTCCCACACGGTCACGGGGAGGGCTCTTGGTATTCAACCTCTTTATAAAGAGACCAAGGCTCTACTCCCTTCTTTCAATCTCAATCGAATCCGCCTCTCGCCTCGAGTTCCAACACCCAAAGCTCCAGATTTAGGCGCTTCGGACCTTCGATGATGTCCGGCTCCGACCTTCAAGGCCGGTGGATGCCTTCCTCCGTTACGGAAGAAGACGTGCTAAAGCTAAGAGATGCCAAGTATCTAACCGGCGAAATCTCGCATAGGCTGCCTGCTCAAGGGCAGGTTATTCCCACTCCCAAGCCTGGTGAGAGCGTGGTGTTCGCGTCTCACTTCCTTCGGGGGCTAGGCTTCCCAACGAACCCCTTCGTGAGGGGGCTCATGTTTTATTATGGGTTGGAATTTCACGACTTGGCTCCAGAGTCCATCCTCCATATCTCATCGTTCATTGTCGTGTGCGAAGCCTTCCTCCGCATTACTCCTCACTTTGGATTGTGGCTTAAGACCTTCACAGTAGAGCCGAGGATGATCGAGGGGCGGCACGTAGAGTGCGGAGGTGCTGTTATAAGCAAGAATGCTGACGCTCCATGGCCCGAGGGCTCTTTTCAAGAGGAGTTCAGCTTATGGCAACGAGAGTGGTTTTATATCACGGCTCCCCGGGGCACCAAGTGGGTGGCACCACCTGCCTTTCGCTCGGGTCCCCCACCACGGCTAGCGTCATGGGTCAATAAAGGGTTTAACTGGGGGCCGTCCAAGGACGTGCCCTTGTTGCAGGGCCGCATTCGAGACCTCCTAGAGAGAGAGATTGATCTGGTCGTAGTGACGCAGGTCATGTTGATTCGCCGCACCATGCCCTGCGAACGTCGCCCCCTTCGCCTGTGGGAGTCTAATCCGGAGGGACCACGAGCTCTCCAACATTTTACGGGCGTGAAGCCCATGGAGATGTACAAATTGTTCTTCGGATCACAAGCAATGTGTCCGGACTCGACCGAGGACGCAGGTCTGAGCTGCAATCGCCCGGATACTCAAGTAAGTAGCCTTGTACCCGGACATACTATCCGTATATTTATCATAAAATTGCCCTTAATAGAGCTGTCCCTTAAACAGGAGTGGATAGCGAAAGCAAAGCTAATCAGGTGTCCGGCCCCCCTCCCTGAGACCACGCCGAATCCCGTGTTAACCAGGATGCTGGAGGTTGCGCCTTTGAAGAAGGCGAAGGGGGAACAAGGAGCTACCGCCTCCCCGAAGGAGGCTGTCGGGAAAGGAGGAATCAAGAATTCCTCTATCCAGGGGAAGAAGAGGACCGCCTCTGAAGACCCGGAGACCATGGTCTCAAAGCGAGGGAAGAAATCTTCGTCAGAGGGTCCTGCGCCGGGGGATACCTCGGCCGCACTGTGCCCCCAAGGTGGTCAGCCCTCCACCGAGTCGTAAGTAGAGAAGGGAGTTTTAAAATAAGAAACAACCCTGTTCCATTTCTGTGGAAGATAACCGAAATTTTATCTTGTAGTTCGGATCTCAGCCCTTCTCAGCAGAGCTCATCTTCAGGGGATCTTCATCCGGAGATGATGGAGAGCGGAACGCCTCCCCCTGCCGTACCGCCTTGCGAGGCGGGCGACCCTAAGGTGTCGTCACGGAGGGTTTCTCCGAATCCGTCAGGGCCGGAAAGCAGTCGTATGGCCCCCCAAAGCCCTCCGTGTCCGGCCTTCAAAAAAGGCCATCGGACGAGTCCGACACCGTCCGGTGCACGGTCGGAGGAGCTGAAGGATCTGCTCGGGCGAGCATCTATCTCAGAAGAACACTGTGCGTTGATGGGTACGGTGATTGAAAGGATTTCATCCGCGGAGAGTGGGTTGTACGAGGCCGTCAGGAGTTTACTGACAGGCTTTGAGGTACGCGAAATGGTGTACCTTTTGACAGTTTCGCATATATAAGATGCGCCCTGTGTAGATAGTAGCCCCTGAGCTTAGTGCGTTGTCAAAAATGACGGCGCGCTGAGGATCATAATCCCCGGTATAACTTGTCGCCCTTCCTATGTAGGTAGCGAAGTGTCCGGTGGCCAGCCGGACTGATGAATTTGCCGAGCTAAAGCGGCAACTTGACGTGGCAGATGCCGACATCGCGCTTGTCAACAAGCGGCTTGACGAGTCACAAGGTATGTAATTTCTCCGCGGACACCGTAAGAGGAGCTTGATGCCCGATTTACAACATGTATGCTTGACGCAGATGGTGCCGCTGCCATGGAGAACCTTCGGGCGGAACTCGCCCGAGCCAAGGAGCAGGCCAGGAAAAGTGATGCGGCTGCCTTAAAGGCGGTTGAAGAGCTGAAAGCCGAACAGGCTGCTCACTGCCGAAATAAGAAGGAAATGGCCGAGATGGCTATGAAGTTGAAGAATGCTGCCGACCGCTGCAAGCTTCTTGAAAAAGAAGAATGAGCATAACAAAGGGACCTGGAGAAGGCCACTACCGAGTCCAAGGATGCTCGCTCTGCAATGAGAGCTATGAAGGAGGAGCTACGTCAGGCCGGAGATATCGCGGCTGGAAAGCCCTTTATGCTGCGGATGAAGTTCAGGGATCCTAAATATGCTCAATTGGACCGGTTGTGGAGTGCGGCGATACTTATTCGACTTACGGCGAAAGTGCCGCGGACTCCAGTGTCTTTTGTTCCGTCGTATGCCTCTATGTTTACGGGCTTGAATCCCACTGGAAATTCATGGTCCAACACCTCATCGGTGAAACATAGGGGGTGTGCGGCACCCCTATATTTGGGTGTACCGTAATGTTCGGATACTTGATGCGTTGCATTTCTTACTAGAGCTTGCTTTCTTGGCTCAGAGATAGATCCTGGCTGGGCCATCTTTTGGTGCGAATCTCTTGCGGGTCAGCGTGTCAGCTTGTGTCGGCTACCGCTTATGCCTATGTTGGCCATGGGGTCGCTTTATCCGACCGGTGGCGCCCTTATTTTTTGATTATGGGGCTCTAAGGCCTCCTCATCAAATTCCAGCAGTAATTTCCGCTTCCTGATAGCTCTTTGTGTGGCTAATCATCGCCACGTATTTGTCTCATGTGTTGAGTACTTTGCTCCTTCTAATCCTCGAGTGCATCTTCCGCTGTTTTGAGCTTCCGCTTCGCTTTTTCAGGCTACGCGTAGGGCAACGAGCCTTTTGTGGAGGTTCTTGTGCTCCAAAGAACTTGTCCGCGTGAGGTCGTCCTGACCGTTATCTTCGCCGACGGGTTGTTCGGTTTGTTTATCCAAGTTGTCCTATTCGGACAGCTTGCTCAATGGCATGTTCGCTGTTCCCCGCCGCTTCGCTGTGTGGCTGGGTCTCAGTATGGCTGCTATTTCGCCGAGGTGGGGTTTAGAGCGCACTTACGCCGCTGCTTTTGACTGCTTTTCTAGGAACGGTCCTTTGTTCCTCGCCATCGCTTTTAGTTGTGTCCACCATGTATACATCGTGAGATGAGGTGGTTGTCCGAGCCCTATAGGCGCTGGTTCTCGTTCGCTCTCCTACATCGCCGTCCATACCGCCGATGTCTTCGGAGTCGAAGTTTGAGCATGTTGGTTAAATCATCGAAGTGGCTACGGCGGGTGGTGGGTGGGCTTTGAATTTCTTCGCCATCCACATCCCAACCTTGCTGACCATAGACCGCCAGGCTCTCCGAGCAAGAGAGAGACTTTAATGAATTCGAATGTCACCAAGGGCGAAAGTGCCGAAAAGATGTCCGCGCGTGTACTCTTATGATCGGCGCCCAATCGGATACGATTGGAAGGGTGCGGAAGGTTCAAGTCCGGAGAGGAGTCCGCACTTTGTAGTCATGGGCTTTGTAAAGGACAAGGTTGGTGTTCGCCCGACGCCGAGAGATTGCAGCCCCGAGGTAGTGTCCAGCCACCCGCCCTCGACATAATGGCCCGAAGCTAAGGGTCGGAGCGACACCGTGCGCTCTGTGGCACTTTTGGCGGCAGAGCTAGATCATGCCCATCGTGATAAGGCGGGCGCGCTTCGGGCGTGGCTCGAACCTGGCCGAAGATCAAGTCTCGCGGACGCCACCGTAGTTCAAACTTCAAAATCTGACCCGATGGCCAGGGGCGTAGCTTTCGATCTGCTCCGTGATGGCTGTTTAATTGCCCGCAGGCAAAGCAGCCGACAAAAATCTGTCCCGGGAGAAAAGTCTCACCGACCGCATCGTTGTTGATGATCGGAGGAGCCATCGGGCCTAAAGATGACGCATACGCAGGAACTCTCAATGAAAGCACCAATGTCGGTGTCAAACCGTGGATTTCGGGTAGGGGTCCCGAATTGTGCGCCTAGGCGATGGTAACAGGAGACAAGGACACGATGTTTTTACCCAGGTTCGGGTCCTCTCGATGGAGGTAAAACCCTACTCCTGCTTGATTAATATTGATGATATGGGTAGTACAAGATTAGATCTACCACGAGATTAGAGAGGCTAAACCCTAGAAGCTAGCCTATGGTATGATTGTTGTTCGTCCTACGGACTAAAACCCTCCGGTTTATATAGACACCGAGAGGTCTAGGGTTACACAGAGTCGGTTACAATGGGAGGAGATCTACATATCCGTATCGCTAAGCTTGCCTTCCACGCCAAGGAAAGTCCCATCCGACACGGGACGGTCTTCAATCTTGTATCTTCATAGTCCGTGAGTCCGCCAAAGGTTATAGTCCGCCATCCGACACCCCCTAATCCAGACTCCTCATGGCCCTTACACGATCTTTCTACCAGCCGCACACCGCATCAAGTCCCAAGCATC